>JANHGB010033951.1:0-36706 GCA_026283785.1 Coracopsis vasa
GCCTCACCACCCTCACAGGGAAGAACTTCTTCCTCAGATCTCATCTCAATCTCCCCTCTGTCAGGTTAAAGCCATTCGCCCTTGTCCTGTCCCTACCTGCCCTTGTCAAAAGCCCCTCTCCATCTTTCTTATGAACCCCTTTAGGCACTGGAAGCTGCTCTAAGGTCTCCCCAGAGCCTTCTCTTCTCCAGGCTGAACAAGCCCAGCTCTCTCAGCCCTGTCTCCATTTGAGAGGTGATCCAGCCCTTGGAGCATCTCCGTGGCCTCCTCTGGACTTGCTCCAGCTACACAGGAAGCATTTTTCTTAATAATGTAAAACTTTTCAGTAGCTTTTTTTTGTAATGGAAATTGACCTATAATTCTTTTGGGTGAAGAAAATTTTTGTTTTGGTTTTAATTTTCATTGCACTTACTAAAGCACAGTATTTTTTAAAAAGATATATAAATTTAGCTGATGTCTTTGCAAAATGAAATTCTTCATAAAACTGTTTTTCCTGTAGAAAACCATCCCACAAGTGGAACATAGCACTAATTAGTATGGAAATGCATTGTTTTAAGATGTGTGCTTGTGGAGATGGAGATCTTACCCCTTGCTAGCAAGCAGTATGGATTTTTCAGGTAGCATAAAGCTTGCTCACAAGGCAGTGGCTCTTCAGATACAATCTCCTTCCTTTTTTTCTTTCACTGAAATAACATTTTACGGGCTAGACTGAAGTACGTAGCCTTTGTGCACAAGTGATTGATGCATGCTGCTGAATGTGACAGAATTAGCTGTCAAGCCATGTACCAAACACCAATTAGGGTAATGTACGGTGCTCTGCATGCGTCCTGGCTCCTAGCTCACAGAGTGTCAATTCAAGTAGCGGTTGTCCTGAAAGCAATTAATCCTGGTGTTCGTAACTAAATAGACTTGCACACATTGAGTTGCTCTTCCTCAGATGTGCCTCAGGGCCGCTGTTGATCCATGCAGTCAGGCGCCCTGGGTAGGGCCCTGAAGGAAGGATGATGATGTGGGGACATGGAGGGGGTAACCTGCCACCCTCCACCCTGCTCCACTCCCCCTGACACTGGAGGGTGTCCCACTGGCATCAGAGGCTCTCCTGCCTGTTTCCCTTTTCCTGAACCCTCTGATGTCTAGGATACACTGCATGTGGAAATCCTCAGCAGGTTTGGGGTGGCAAAATCTCCCGTTGGTTGAAGGCAGGGAGACTCCTGTTGCCTGTGGGGAGTGAGCAGGCGGCAGCAGCCCTCTCTGCTCAGGCAGAGGACTGGGGGATTGTTAGCAAAACTTTTCATAAATAAGAAAATTCAAGAATTTTTTTTCTTTTTTTTTAATCTTCAAACTTTATCCTTGTGGAAAGTACAATCTTTTACTACAGATTTACTGAAGATTTGTGTAAATAAATTCAGGTAGCTATCAAATGCTCCTTTTTCCATGAATGTGGAAAAAGCACACCTTGCTAATGAAAGCAGATAAAATGCTGAGATAGAAAAACTAGATGTCAGTAGTGGTTTGACTTTATAGGCCACTCTAAAATATTGGAATGACAGCCAAGTGGGGTCAGGGAAGGTTTAAAAGAATGAAAATAAATGAAATGCCTCTTACTTTCATTCCATGCAGTTATTGTCTGCATAATTTTGTTTTGCAGAAGACTGCTTTGCCTGTCACTGTTAATCTTACATTTGTAACTCTACCTTTACTTAAATATTTTTGGCTTCGTTTGTAATGGTGAATTTTTCAAAATAAAGAACTATTACTGCTGCAAGAAAAAATGACACAGACCTGCATACATAAAAGGTTTCAACAAAGATCATTACAGGCTGGTAGAACCACAAGCAGTAGTTATGTGCTATGTAGGCAATGCCATTTACAGCATTGTGAGTATTTGTGAAAGGGATGCCCATGGAGGGCAGGAGGAGCCTGTGAAGGATGTCTTTTGCTTGCTTTGCACTTAGCATCAGTTAGATATTTCCATTATAGTTAAATTAATATTGATATACTACTATGTCTTTCCTGGCTTATTGCTCACTTCTAATAATTTTCAGAGAGGTGACTCGCATCTCGCTGTATGTGCCAGCCTGGGATTCATTTATAAAACACAGCCAGAAATGTGATAGATGAGCAGGTGGTGCACATGCATTCTACCCTTGCCTTCCAAGGCTGGGGCTCATCCCTCTATTGCCCCATGCCTGGGAGCGTGATGACCACCAGGACAAGGAATACACGTGGCAGAGTGCAGCATCACTGCTGTTGATGTGTGACTGTCATGTCCAAGCGCTGTCGCTTGGGGAGTGATGGGTTGCTCCAAAGTGCTCCCAAACAGATGCTTCCTGGATAAATCCTCTCCTTTTTCTTGTATTTTTGTCCAGGATGTTTTTTCCTGTAGTGGAGGAGGCAAACGAGTAGGCTGAACCTTGCTGCTGTTCTTTGCTGATCTTGAAGCCTTGCTCTAAGTTTCTGTGAAACCAGTTTCAATTAGAAATTGCCAGATTTTCTGTCTTGCTTTATGCATTTTCAGTTTTATTTTTGTGTAGCAAACTGCAAGTAGAAAAAGTTATCTAGATGTCTTGGATTAATGGAATCATAACCATTGCCTGTGTCTAACACCAGAAGGACAGGCGAACTGGTGCTGTTGATGCCACCTGTGTGGTACATGTGTTCCCTGAGCACTGCACTGCATGGGTGCAACACCAAAGCAGCATCTTTGTGTGGCTGGTGTGTCAGAGCAGAGAGTGTTTACTTACAAAACAGATATACAATGAAGCCATTTGTCAGCATAATCGGTAGTATTGTACTTACAGTTTCTTCTTTCAGGGTTGATAATATAAATATTGAGATTTTACAGAGGCTAAGCTTTCACAATGCCTCTCCTCAGCCTGCTTTTCCAGAGATCCAGTGGTTACCTAATCTCAGGTCTTTCATATCTCTACATTCTCTAGTTTGTCCTGAAGTCCATTATAGTTGAAAATTAAAACAGGCAGTACCTGGAGGTGCTGTATTCTTTTTGAACAAGATTTGAGCCTTTCATCAACACAAAGATACTGTTTATTAACCGGTTAGATATCGTACATTAAGATTGGAAGAGGATGGGCTACAGTGATTACTTGTTTTTATCCTCTTGAAAACAGTTTGCTCAGCCCAGCTTCTGTGGTTTCTTAACTGTGTGTTACAACTGATTTGCTAAACAGAACAGTTATAGTTCTGTACTGCATTGAGCTAATATGATATTTAATTAGACTTGGTATTTTTTTTAATTATCAAAATCTAGCAGTTGCTATTAGTGCAGTGTAATAAACATGGCTAGTAATTGTGGAGACCTTTTAACTTTAGATTGTGCCATTTAACTGTGTGTAGGCTTTGTAGGAATTTATGAAGCATGTTCAAAAGAGTTGGTGAAATTTTAATGAGAAGATGCTTCTTTTCAGATCTTCTCTCTTAGAAATGGCAGCCAACATCCGTAAGTAGACTTCACATCCATCCTAAGTGGTATTTTAAAAAAAAATCTGGTGTTCAGTTTATACTCTCGCTCCAGGCCTCCTTGAACATCTCCAGGCATTCTGCCTTGAGGCTATCAGCAGCAGTCAGTGTAGGCTGGTATGTCTCTAGACAACATGTGTTGCAGAAATGCTAGACAAGGTAGTTGGCAGAAGTTACAATGAGTTCCAATGCTTTTAGTGTTGAAAAGCAACATTAATTTTTTCAGAATCCTGGAATTTTTATGTTGAGAAATACTGTCAAGTATATGATCTATTTAATGATGTTTATGACAACTTTACAGGATTTATTGCGACCATGTAATTAAAACTAGAATTGTTTATGTTCTGCATTAAGGTAAGTCTGTGTATAGTTCTGAACAGCAGAGATACATTATGTAAATGGCAAAGGGCTGCAAATTGATCCTTCAGTTTATTGGCTTCTGTATAGAGTTTATGGCAACAAATTATTCGGGATAAAATATCTAACACCCGTTATGGAGATGCAATCAGGAATTATTTGTTCAGGATTCAGGTTTAAAAAACCCAAACCAACCAAAAAACACCCCACCTGCACAACCCGCCAGCCTTCTGTGTAGCACACTAGGAAAAGGTTACTGCAACTCAGGTAGTCACCTATGCAGAAATAAAACAATAGCAGTGATGGAGGTTGTGATGTATCACACCATGTCAGGACTAGTCCTGGTGACTGTGAAATTGGATATGTGTTTTGGTGATGGGGCAGGAACGTTCCTTAGCTTCAGCGTTTTTCTTTCTAAACTCAGAGGGAAGGTTACGCTGGCTTTTTCTGAATTTTGGGTAAATGCTGCTGTGTGTCACTGTTGCTGGCAGCAGTTGGGGCAGGGCTCTGTGCATTGGACTACATGACTGTTAATGTATTGCTCAAGCAAAACCATTGGAAAGGTAGTTATTCCGTTCAGCTGCTTATTTAAAGGGAAAAAATGAAATAATGTAAAATAATTGATAAAAATAATGCTTTGAATTGAAATGTTAATACAAGTAACTAGACTGAAGTCCCAGAGCAGGATTTAGTACCCAATACAGGATTTAGCAGGAGACTGGATGTTTTACCCAGGTGAAATGGCTGCCCCATGGACCATCTCCAGTGCAGCTCCTGCTAGCAAGGATTTGCTGCGTTCTGCTTCATAACCAGAGAGCAGTGTTACATGGCTGAGAACAATGCCTTAGATGATCTTTCGCCCTAGAATATTGTTTAGCAGTAGCAAGAAACCTGAAGAGAGTTATAGGATTTATAGGTTGAAGTAACTGGGAAAATTATTTCTGTATACCAGGTTAATTCACTTTTATAAAGACTTCATTAGAATACCATATTTTGATTCATACTCTAGATTTCTAACTTAGCTTTGTAATCTTGACCACATTCCCCTTCACAGAGTGAAACAAGTCTTTGTAACAGCTTTCTGCCAGCTCTATAAACATGAATGGCTCATGAGGTATCTGTGAAATCTCTAAATATATTTTAGTGAATTTACAAATAATGTCTTGATGCTTAGCAGCCCTTAAAGCTCATTAAGTATCTTCCCTGTGTACTGGTTACTAAGTCAAGAAAGAAATTAATGTTTAGATATCTGAAATACTTAAAGGAATACTTCACTTCCAGGGAAGGTTGAAGAATCTGAAACATTTTGAAACTGCACAGGTTCTGTTTTTCCACAGTTTTGTCCTTACCCAGAGGTACCTTGACTGACAGGTGAGGAGGAAAGAGGAGAACCAATACCTGGAGTAAGTCAATACTGTATGACAACCTTTTGTTATAAGAAAAACAACAAAAAAAACCCAACTATAAAACCCCAAAAAATCCCAACAAAACAACCCAAACAAAAAAACCCGAAACACCCTACTTAATGCTCAGCCACATTCATGATGAGTTACAAATTGCAGCTGAAAAGCTGCCCTTCTCCTGGGTGAAACTCTATCAAAATTATTTTTAGTAATTCAAAATCACTGTTATTTACAAAATAGGATTGGACACCATGTATACATAAATTCAATAAGGAAGTACAAACCACTGTTGTCTTTTAAACAATGGGGTTTCAATCTTCTTCTGACCTAGTCCTTCAAATGTCACACCCACCTGTGTCCAGACGCAGCTCTGACCAGTCAGTGGTACGGTGGAGGTGGAGGAATTTTTCCCGTCTTTCCTCTACTATAGACTCATCCTATCCCTCCGGTTCCAGCTGTGCTGTTGTTTCTGTCCCAGTTTAACTGCAGTTTGTTGACAGCCAGCCCTGAGCCCTTGGGAGAATAGCTATGCAAAGGCTGAGACCTCATCCATATGAAAATGCAGTGTGACTGAGGTCTGCAGCCAGGCTCCTGGTTTTCCCCAAGAAACATGGAGCCAGTGGCCAGAGCCAGCAGGCTGCAGGAGGAGAAAGCTCCTAGAATTTGCAGAATGGTGTAAACTGCATGTAATGCAGCTTCAGCACCTCCTCACTGAAAGGAGGAAATGCTTGCAGTCACATTTCATCCCCTGATGGGTGCCTAGGACAGCGGAGCAAGGCTGCGCTCAGGGTGCATTAAAGTTAGGAGCATTGTCTGGCATGTATAGCTATTTATTTAGCCAGTTTGCCTAGCTAAAGAGAGCATCCAGTACCAGAGAGACAGGTTTTTATAAGATTCCTCTGAGAATGAGACAAGAATGATTGATTTTTATGCCTTATATTAGTATTGTAGTAAAATATGAATCGGTGATAATTAGGAATGCATAATGCATAACCTACATCTGGAAAGACGAGTGGCTGCAGGGAAGGGAGACAGCAGCAGGAAAGCAAGCGGTGCCCGATGCCCAGGTCTCAGCTATGCTACTTCCTCTTCATGCATCCCTGTTTCCATCAAAAGTGTGTTTATGAAATAGCATTTTTCAAATTTTCATCATGAGTAGAGACAAATCATCATTTGCTAGGATATATTTATCAGTAAGCCATTTACATTTTGTCTATGAGGATGTCTGAGAAAACTGTGTACTGGGCGGAGAGTAATTGTGTGTGGCTTACACCCCTTTAGCTACCTTACAAGGTATTTGTAGTGTCCTCAGTGGTTAAACCAAAAAGTTCTGGTTTGTGCCCGTCAGCATCACTGCTGCTTTTGTGTCACTGAGGGTATGAAAGTACCGCTGGGACACTGCTGTGGATACCCATCCTTATGGGATGAGGTGATGGCTGTGCTTGGTGTCGGGGGGCACTGGAGAGACCCAGAAGGTTTTTGGGGCATTCCCATCCATGCGTAGCCCGGAGAAGTAGGATGTAGCTGGTGTGCAGGGGGAGATCTGGCTCTGTGGGGACAGATCCCATGGCCCCCTTGTAAGAGCTGCCCCACTCTCTGGACCTCTGCACAACCGCATTGTTGCACTTGCAGTGTGCAGTGTGTACACTTGTGTACTTGAAACTGAAGTGTGGGTGTTGCAGTTGAAGTACAGGAAGGAAGATGAACATTTGGGGTGAAAAAACAACTAAAAAAAAAAGGTGATGAGTCTTTGTATCTTCAGAGTGTTGCCATGCTTATTTGTGCAACAGTCCCTGTGCAGTGCCTACTGAATTGTTAAATAAATCAAATGCTTTGAAATCTATTGAGCTTTGTCCCCCCCCCTCCTTCTTTATCTTGAATTTTGTGCTTTCTGTTCTTCACTGCACCAAAGACCTCAGCACTTCTAATGAGCGCTTGTGAGGAAGTTGTTTTCATTTCCAAAGGAAGCCTATCTCCACTGACAGATGCTGAAAAATGTCTGCAGGCAGAATGCTGGAAAAATAGCATTTTTGTTCTTCGTGGGCATGCTTCATGTCAGTTCCATTATCCCTGTGTGCACCAGGATGGTCATTGAAGAGATGAGCTGTTAATTCTTGTGCTTGGAGGTAAAGCTATTTTTGAAAGATTTTTTTTTTTCTTTTTTTTTTCTCTTTTCTCAAAAGGCACTCTTCAGAAATGTTTGAAATCTGCTTCAGTAAGTTAACAAGCAGAACTGCTGAATTACTGCTCCTTAGTTGCAACTCTTAAATAGAGTTAAGTGAAGCACCATGAGGTGCATACAGATACCTCCTTTGTAGTGTGTGAAGTGTGTACAGCTCCCTCTGAAATTACACAAGTGTGACAAGGTGTGGAACTCTGCAGAGAATTGTAGATTACTCTGCTTTCAAGATCTCAAAAGATAATCACAGAAGAAGAATGCTCCTGCAAATTAAAGCAGCCATGGTTGCTTTGCTACCAGCATGTGAATTCATGCCCCTGAAGGACAAAAGCATTGAGGTTTGTTGTTGGTTTGGGTTTTTTTTGGTTTGGTTTTTTTTTTGGTGCTTAATTCAAACTAAACTCAGTTTCATTGAGTGAAGCCAGGGGTTCAGAAAAGGCAGGCAAGGATGATTTCAGGTACTGTAGGGAGATTATTAAATAAATTCTACTGCTTGGAAAAGCAGGGAGCAAAGAAGGATAAACTGCAGATTTGTAAAGACATAAATAGGCAGAGAAGGTTGATTAGGGATTCGCCATGTCTCCCAAGGTAAAAAACAATGAAAATGTGAGACAACAAATCCAAAGCAAATAAACGGGATGCTATTTTTTTTTGCCAGCAGTGCTCACTTAACTCATGCAGTTCATTGTCAAAAAGATAAATAGATTTTAAAAGGGAGCATACAAGCTGATGGCGATTATAGAATACAACAGTCTGGGTGCAGCTCCCACCTCAGCAAAGGGAAATCTCTGGAAGAATTATTTGAAAACTTATGGTTTACCTTGTCTGCCATGATCTCTCCGTTGCTCTGAGACAGTGTGGTGTGCCAGACAGACCTTTGTCCTGATCTAGGAAAGGATTTGTTGTCTTGTGGTTTATTGGAAGCCTTTCCCCCATGGACAGAAAATATGATTTTGGGTTTGGTTTACTGAATCATAATAGTAAAAAAATTGGAAGAGGCCTGAAGGCAGACCACCTAATCAGTTCTGGTGGTATTGTTTGTTCCTACGTTTTTCATAGCTCTGTTGTAAATTACTCCACAAACAAGTTTTTCCTTAGTGCATGCACTGCATTGTCAGCAGAGACCTTGGTTCTGGTCAGTGGACACCTTGCCTCCTTTGTGCTGTTTAGTCTCTGGCTTTAGCTGAGATTTCCCTTTGCTCAGTTCCCCATGCGTACTTCTTTGTCCACCTATGTTCAACCCTGAAAAGCTCTTTAAGAGCGTCAGTTCTCCAGTTTTTATGTGGTTACTTCATTAAAATTCTTCTAATGCCTCAGGTGTATCAAGGTGCGAGTGTAATTCAGTAACTTACTTTGTTGCTTGGATTTCATCTAGGTTTCCTTGAAAGGCTGTAAAAACTCTATCCTCAGAGGTTTCAAAGCAAAGATTTAACTAAAACCCCAATCCCCATATGCTGTGAATGTTTTAAGTCTGGTTAATTTTGTCCCAAGGTGTGGAACAAAGCTTAGTTGATATTCTGAGATCTGCTTCCGTCCCTATTCTTTTCTCGTTTTCTTTCTTTCATCTTATATTTAAACAATGACAAGTGGACTGCAATTTCAAGTTCATTAATCAATGTGATTTACAGAGAAATCTAGGTCTCTGTTTTGTTAAGGTTTTCACAGTATGAATTTTTAATATTAGAAGATTGAGCTAATACAATCTTTGTGGAAAGAAGGAATGAGGTGTGTATTTGTCATATGCACCTGACAGCAGTAATGGGATTGAGTTGGTAACACTTATATGCAGCCATCCTTCTTTTTTGTTTACCATTTAAGATGTGTGTATGTATCTGTATGTATAAGTATATGTGTGTACATATGTAATTACATGTGTATGAAAGTGTTGTTTTTCAGATCTGTAGTACATGTTGCCCAAAGCTCAGACATACTGAAAGGCAAAAGGATTTCTGATGTTAGTACCCAAATTATTTGAGCTATGACTGTAAATTACTTATGTAAAAAAATGACAAAATTACTGAAATAGTTTCTGTCTTCAAGACACACATGATGAAAGATCTCAGGTTTCTAAAGCCCAGGCTACCTCATCCTTTGTTGAGGGGTATAATAGACTGAGGAAATGCCATGTAGATGGCATCAACTCTCAACAGCTTCTCCAAGTATTGATTCAGCTCTTTTCTCATCATCCCTCAGCTAAAGGACCTCTGGGTAAGGACAGAACAGTGAAAAACAGAACCTGTGCAGTTTCAAAATATTTCAGATTCTTCAACTTTCACTGGAAGTATTTCAGATATCTAAACATTAATTGCTTTCTTGACTTATTAACTAGTGTTCAGGAAAGATTCTTAATGAGCTTTGATGGTTGCTGAGGATTAAGACATTATTTGTAAATTCACTAAAATGTATTTAGAGATTTCACAGATACCTCATGAACCATTCATGTTTATAGAGCTGGCAGAAAGCTGTTACAGACAGACAGAGACTCATTTCACTCTATGAAGGGGAATATGGTCAAGGTTAGAAAGTTGAGTAAATTAGAAATAAAAATATGATATTCTAATTAAGTTTTCAAAAAAGTGAATTAACCTGGTATACAGAAATAATTTTCCCAGTTACTTCAGCTTATAAATCCTCACTGTTTTTTCATGTGTCCTCTCGCTCTCACTGAAGGTTAGTTTGGAACCTTCTGTTGGACCTCTATTTCCAGGTGCCCATGCTGCGGGTGGGGATGCTGTCCAGCTCCCTGAATCCTTATCCTACCTGTGCTGCTGTCTGATTGATACCCTTTTATCTCCCTCATCCACCCACTGCTGCTGTCTGTTTGATACCCTCTCATCTCCATCATCCTCCCATCATGGACTCACGGAGGGTTCCTTCTTCCTTCTGGAAGTGGGCAGATTTCCTAATTTCTGGATTTCTAAACTTGGGAGAATCTTATTTACATTGTACAGACTTAGTGCAAAATTGTATTAGTGAACTGAACTGTCAGGAGAGGCTCTCCTGGATGCACTTTGCCAGCAGCATAACAGGGCTTTCAGATTGCAGGTCCTCCTGTGTTCCCAGAGCAATCGCTGAGATATGCTGGTGAATGGAAGCCTTGAACAGTACTTTTTGGGTAAGATCTCATGCAAAGCAAATTAAAGGCAACAGAGTTCAGGAGGTTATTGCTGTTTGTATGATCAAAACCGCAATCGGTCCCAGTGCTTAGAAAGAATGTGAAGTACAGCATTAGACAATGTGGCTGGCACCTATGTGCTTTAAGCTCAGGATGGTATTGTACAGAAAATAAATCTCGACCAAATTCCTGAGGAGTGGTGTGAGATACCAACGCAAGCCCATGGAGAACCATCAGCATGACCAGATCACAGACTGTGGCAGAAATATCAAAGGAGAGTGAAGCATGATACTGAAGTATTGTGCAAGTGTACCAGCAAGAGGGAAGCCTGATAAGGAGGGAGAGGTGGGATTTTCACCACAAAGGAAAAGCGAATAACAGATGAGTCCAAGTTTTTTGTTTCCTGTTTGGTTTTAATATTCACTAAAACTTTCAGCTTACCAGCAGCAGAAGCACTCCCAAAGTATTTATGGATCAGATATACTAATAAGCTGATTGATTGACAGCTAGGTAATTTTTATGTAGAAAAATTAAATACATCTCTTAGCTTCTTCCACACTGGGTTCAAGAATCGTGGCTGTCCCCGAGTGCCCCCTCAGGTCTCCATTACAATTGCAAGGTATTTAAAATGCTAGCCTGGAGGTGAGCTCAAGTACTTTGAAAGGTGACAACACTGTCTCTTACCTGTGGGTTTGGGTTGTGAAGGGCTGCTCCTTATGGGGACACGCAACTCTCTGTGGGGTTAGTCAGCAGTTTCCGTCAGGGAAAGAACCTGGAGGCAACAGGGGCTGGAAAATCTTGGACCTCTCTTAAATGGAGGACTTGTGTAATTTCTTACAACATCTGGACAGCCCCTGTTTGTGCTTTACTACTGCAGAGGGACATAGTCGCTCCCTGCCAAGTTGTTGAAAGGCAACGGTCTTCACAATGCTGTCGAGAAGATGTGTAAAATCTACACATAGAAGGTGTTTGGACAATAAATTCTAAGTGATATTTTCAAAATGTACTCTGTAAGGCAGTTGCTTGCTGTGCTTGTTTTAGCCTACGAACACCGATACCAGTAAAGTAATTCATAATTAGCAGCAGCATTCACTGATTGTTGCCTTCTTTATCGTACATACATTCTGAATACTCAAGAAACTATTTTTTTAATCCTCTAGGTGAAGAGATTTTGTGCTATGTTTATGTTCTCTGATTGAAGAAGTGTGTGTACATATGTTTTGCATATATATTTTGGTATGGAAGCTTGAATACAAATTTGGTATTTCATAAAATACTCTGAAGAGTTTGATTTGAAGTCTGCTGTACTAGTTAAGTACATTGTACTTTGGAGGAAGAGGGTAAAGCGGCACATAGTGCTGACATGACAGTACCAATATTTTGAAAAACAATAAAATTGTTTTGTTTGCTTTGGATACATGACAGATCATTTGGTAAAAATATTTATAGTGGATTTGTGCATTTAGAAAGCCAACCTTGGTGACATACCTAGTGTTACAAAACTTTTGACACCATATTTAGATTCTCAGATCTATTCAGTGCTAGCAAAACCACATTTTTCCATTAAAAGCTTGGTCAAATTAAATATTTGCAAGAGGTCTTAATTTGCTAAGTATTCCCGCAGCCTGTAGTATTTTGATGTTTACTTGGTTCTCGTTTTAATATATTACTTGCAAAATGGAAAGTGTTGTTTTTCCTAAGTTGAATATGGCTGGATTGCTGTGTGCTTCACATCTCCTGGGTATGAGTCAGCTGAGCACTGTTTCTTACAGTCTCTGGACTCAAAAGTTGTTTATTCAGATGTGGAAGAGACATTGCAAGAAGGTTCTGGGTATGGATTTGAGTTACATCTCTGAAAATGTTAGTGTGTGTGTGGTTGTTAATTCATAAACCATGTGTCTTCTCTAAAGATATAATAAATTGAGGTTGCTGCATTTTAACCATAGTGAAATTAAGTATGTTCTCTGTCACAGACATGTTTAAGCTATGATTGAAATATAATCTGATAATACTTTGCTCTGAAGGTAGAAAGGCTGTTAAGGAAATTTCTGATTAGTTTTATAATAAACTTCAGGACAGGAAAATCTCTTTGAAGTTCTGTCTTGATGGACCTTAGTAAACAATAGAAGATGACACAATCTTGTAATGAAAATTAGTTTTGCAGATGAAAGAATATGTAACTCATGCTTTCAAGCAGGATAAACAAGGTTTCAGACTGAGTTTAAACTGAGTTCCTGTGAAGTTATGTTGCGAATGAGCTGGGATTCCTAATGGATTTACAGAGAGTTTACACTGAAACAAAATGTCTCGACAGCTGTCTTTCTAGTATTTGGACTTAGAATGTAAACCCCTCCACTTCTGGTATTCCACACATTTCAGGGAGATACAGTTCTGTTAGTTGGCTTATGACAAGGAGAGGCAGCAATTTACTGTTGTAATGACTATGCTAATAATGGATTGCTTTTTTTTTTTCTTCACCCTAAATAATTTGTTTTAATGAAAATTTTCTGGTTACTGCAGGAGAAAATTATCACTAAGGTATTTTTAGCCAATCCCACAGTATTTCGGCAGAAAAGAAAAATATTTTGGCATGCTTCTTTGCCATATCAGAGACCTTTTGGGTGCCTTGTGATGCTTCTCCAGCTTTCATGCCATGTGGCGAGTCATGGCAGGTCATCTATTCTCTCTCCCAGGTGCCTTACTCTGCCCTTCAGGGGCTGCAATGGGTCACTCAAAACGTGATCCATATGGCTTGCTGCCTGAGCAGGCAAATGCTGCATGTGCAGTGCTAAGGAGGTGATCCTGGTGGTCTGGGTAGGTTCTGTGAAGTCCTTGGAGCTAATACAGACCCTTAAATACAGCTTCAGAGGCAGAGAACAAAGAATTCCTCTTCCAAAAGATTATCACCCTGAAGGACATGACAAGGACAAACTTCCTTCACCTTCCCATTGCACTTTTTCTGCTTTGGAGGCATTCATCTGTATGTTGAGAAACTCCTTCCTTTCCCATTATGCTGTGTTTCTGTTCCTCTTGCCCATTTTCCCATGGTTTCAGAGTCAGGCTGCCTCTTTTTGCCTGCTACAGCCTACTGTAGCTACTGCTCAGATAAATTTGTGCCCTCTGCCTCTTCCAGCAAAAAGGAAGCAGAATTTATTCCATAAACAACATTTGCAGCTTGAGGGACCAGCTCTTCAAATTGCAGCCTTTGAGGAGTCTCATTGTTTCTCCAGGAAGTGATGATATAGCAGAGATTAATTACCAACCATTAATCCCAAATATTTTATGATCGTATTACGCATTAAATAAATATCCCTTACAAAATGTTCTGAGGGGAATTTAATAGTGTATATAATGTATAATTGTGTGTGTATGAGTGCAGTACAGGTTCCCAAGCAGTTCTGTGGATGAGGCAC
This sequence comes from Coracopsis vasa, assembly GCA_026283785.1. Classification (NCBI taxonomy): domain Eukaryota; kingdom Metazoa; phylum Chordata; class Aves; order Psittaciformes; family Psittacidae; genus Coracopsis; species Coracopsis vasa. The sequence goes on from JANHGB010033951.1 coordinate 13,945, forward strand.
AGCATCGCTTGAAGAAGCAGTTAAAAGCACACGCAGCATGGCTAGATTCTTCTTGATCTTTCTTTCTTTCTGGTGGCATTTGACTGAGATATATATATATTCTCTAAGAGAAAATTTTGCCAATCAGGGGTCATATAGAGCAGTTTAGTCACAAATTCCTTTCCCTGAGACAGATGAGAGGAATCAGCAGGCTCTGCTCAGATGTAGTTACAGAACCAGAGAATGGTTTGGGTCAGAAGGGACCTTAAATATCACTTAGTTCCAACCCCCTGCCACAGGCTGGAACACCTTCCACTAGACACTAGGATTAGGGTTAGATATAGCCAGATATCTTGTTGCCCCCTTTAGGCACTGGAAGCTGCTCTGTGATCTCCCTGGAGCCTTCTCTTCTCCAGGCTGCACAACCCCAGCTCTCTCAGCCTGTCTCCACACCAGAGGTGCTCCAGCCCTTGGAGCATCTCCGTGGCCTCCTCTGGACTTGCTCCAATAGGTCCATGTCCTTCTTATGTTGCGGGCCCCATAGCTGGATGCAGTACTGCTGATGGGGTCTCATGAGAGCAGAGTAGAGGGGCATAATCCCGTCTCTTAAGCTTCTGGTCATACTGCCTGTGATGCAGCCCAGAACATGGCTGGCTTTCTGGGCTGTAAGTGCATGAGGCTGGGTCTTGTCAACTTCCACCCCTAAGCTGTTCTCCTCAGGGTGGCTTTTACTCCAGCCTTTACCCAGCCTGTATTTGTGCTTGGGATTTACCCCAGTGTGGAAAAATGTATCTGAGAGCGTGAAGAGCATGCATTTGGTGCCCATGTCACAGCCTCTTTAGCTCCTGGGTGGATGCTGCTGACCCCAGCAGACTTTAACCACTGAGATTATTGTTCTTTAGAAATCACACTGAGTACAGAGGGCTTCAGAGTCACCACATTTAAGGTTTATGTGTCTGTCTGATCACAGCTTCATCTTCATGTGTAATCACAGCTAATAATTTCTTCCTGTGGCAGCATATAAAGGTGCTACTTCTGATCAAAGGAAAGGATAAAAATATATATCCAGTAATACCATAAAATGTTCTTTGCTCAACTGGAGCATAATCTAGAACTGAAGAAACAATTTCTGTGCCTGGAGTCTGTAATATGTATTTTTCAAAAGCCTTCTATGTAAATTTCTGCTAGGTTCTAGCAAGCTCTGATGTCTGATGTGTTTGGGAAAGGAATAGATTCTTCCTTTAAAAAGTCACTTACCTGTGCGTTTTTTAGAAATGGCTTTATCCTCTAAGGTTTTTTTTGTTGTTGTTATTGTAAAAATAATTATTCTTCAGCTAGGGAGAAGCCTTCATAAGTAACAGTGTTTCAGGATATTGAGCATCAAATTTCTCAGACTAATTTTGAGACTAAAGATGAAAAACTAATGTGATGGTAGAAAAATAAAACCAAGATCCCTTCATTAAGATAATATGCTAGTGTTGGCATATGGTGCAGAAGTGCACAGCTCGAAGGTCACTGTGGGCATCAGTTACAGCCCAGCACAGCCTGGCCATGCGAGCCACCCTCTGCCAGACACAGGAGGGCTCAGTTCAGTTTATTCATGACAGCAGCAAGCACCAGTCATCACTGAAGGCTAAATAATCAGTGTTAATTAATCAACCTCAGTTAAGAGGCTGAAAGTGTGAATGTAAAATTAGTTAAAAATTCAGGTATTTCTTGTTTTGCTGTTTGAAAAAGCATCTGGGTAGTAAGTAGTTGGGGAGAAGCTGCATGGTGAGGTGGGAGAAGGAAACATGATGATTCTGTCTTCCCTTGCCTACAGCTTTTGCTTTAGAATAATTATAATTATTTGTACGTGGGATGTCTCCTTTCTTTTCATAGGCTGTTTCCTAGAAAGGCAGTCTATATCTTGCTCATTTTTGTGTGCTTGTATGAGATGATACCATAATTTTCCTTAAAGTTTCAAATTGACTGTACAGATATTTCTGCAAACTAGTCCTTAATAATATGTAAAAGATACTCAGTTAGGATGTGAGTGCTGTATTTTTCAGGATGGATTTTTTTTTTGTCACTGAAGATTAGTTGATTTATTTACATACAGGAATGGGGTTGTGCTATCACATGCCTGGTGGTTAAACCTAAATAAAAAATAAACCAAGTTGGTTAGAATTAGTCTAATATACATGTTCTTCAAAGATTTTCAATAGCTGTAAAAGCGTTTGCCAAACCTTTTCTACCTGCAGAATCCCACGGAGAATCTAGCGCTGTGCTCTGTAATCGTGATGTAAATCTCGCAAGAGTAGTCATTGAGATTACAACCAAAAGCAGCAAGGGAACAAATCTAGGAGATTTAATCATCTTAGAAAAGAACTGGATATAAATTAAGTCCAGATAGAGATAAAACCTCTCAGTGGAGCATAGAGAAAATTGTGGGTTGTTATTTCTTCTTGTTTGTTTGGACTGATGCCCACGTCCTAAAAGTTGGCTTTTGCTATCTTGTGTTATAGCTGTTATTTCTCGAAACCAAGAAGGACCTGGAGAAATGGGAAAGGCTGTGCTCATTCCAAAGGATGACCAGGAGAAGATGAAAGAACTGTTTAAAATCAACCAGTTTAACCTTATGGCCAGTGACTTGATTGCCCTGAACCGGAGTTTGCCCGATGTGAGACTGGATGGGTGAGTCCCTGGGGGATGGCGTGTCTTGGTGCCATCTGCTGAGCCCACCTCCAGCCTTCCTCCAAGGCACAAAAATTGTCTTGAGGTTAATTAATGGCTGTTATTAGCAGTGGTTGCCTAAGCAAAAAGAGGGGTGATTTAGATTAGATATAAAGAAGTTCTTCACTGTGAGGATGGTGAGGCACTGGCACAGGTTGCCCAGAGAAGCTGTGACTGCACCATCCCAAGGCCTGTTCAAGGCCAGGTTGAATGGGGCTTTGAGCAACTTGGTCTAGTAGAAGGTGTTCCTACCTGTGGCAGGGGGCATGGAACTCTATAGTCTTTATGTTCCCTTCCAACCCAAACCATTCTATGATTCTATGAGTCTAAGGAACCTACTGAAGAATGCAATAGGTTTTACTGGTTCTAGATTTGGCTTCCAATGCAGGCTTTCTGAGGGAAAAAGTTCCTGCATCACAAGTGTTATTATCCTGTGCAGTTTATTTTGTGAACAGCTAAAGAATTGTCAACTAGAGCTATTGGTTTGCATTACAACACAAAACAAAATGCCTTCTGGTGTGTCTTATCACCTGGAAAAATTTAAATATTTTTTTGCTTTTATTTCTAAAGTTTTAAAAAGACATAAACATAAATGTCTAGTTTATAAATGTTCACAACTGTGCTGTCAGCTTTTAAAAAGGGGCATTTACTGCTGATAAAGAGAAAATGCTACTAATACCAAAAGTACCTGCAAGATGTTGTTTTCTTCTAGCTTTATCAATAGACATTTCTGGAATAATCAGAATTCTATAGAACATCTTTCAGAATGTTTTGCAGCAATATAAATGCTGAAGGGGGATGTGTGTGGATGGGTTTTTCTACAGGGAGAGGGTGTTGGTTTTAAGTCTAGTAACTTTTATTATTTTTTGAGTGAAGGCTGATGTTTGTGTGGTGACTTTGAGACTGTGGAATAGCTTGGGGCTGGAGAGGGGGGAGGGAGTGTTTCACTAAGTCCACTGAATTTTTTTTAATGGAATTTACAGATCAATTTTTGCAGTCACAGCAGTGGGCTTGTGTTTGCACATGTATGTGATGTGAAAGTCCAAATAAACGTGTTTATTTCCATTTAAATGGAGATTCCAATGGCTATTATGTAACAAGTCACAGTACTTTAAAAAAACAGAGAGTCTAGCTCTCTCATATATGTTGTTTTCAGCCAGAGAATTTTCTCCTGTCTCTCAGTAGCAGTGTTAAGCTACCTGATGGAGTCGGCTCTCAAGCAGTTTTATTTAACCTGAAATTTTTGTGTGGAGGATTATCTAAACTTTTGGAAGTAAATTTTTAGAGGTGGGATTTTTTTCCCCCACTTAATTTTTATAGAAACCTGATGTTGATTGAAATTTATCTTTTCTCCAGTTCCTTTTTTTTTTTCCTGTTCTCCTTCACCTGCATAAACCATCTGATTTATAGGTACTGTAGGTTATAACAAATAAAAATTTGGAGAAATATAAGCATAGCTGAATATATACAAGTGATCAGGTCTTCTAAAATCTCCCATTACTTTTGCTTTTTAACCTGAATTGTCAGTTACTGGAAATTTTACTGCTTATGCTTTGTTTAAAATCAAACTCTTCAGGTTTCCATGAAATTGAAAATCAAATACTTTGTTTACTGGAATTTATTTGTAAATGCCTGCAAATAAAAGAAGCAGAAGCATTACTTTACCAACAAACTGTGTTCACAAGCAGCAGAGGTGGTGCTTCCCTACAACATGATCATTTGTAATTCAGTCCATTCTGGACAGCATCCTCCTTTCCCCTATTGGAAAGGAGCTGTTGGAAACACAGTGCGTACTGAAGGAACCAGTGAGATGATCAACTTCATGGGCAGTTCTGATCAGTCTGAAGGAGATGAGCTATTTAATACCAAGAGAAATCTGTCGGCATGCATTTTCTTGATGAAAAGGAATACATTGTATACTTTACTGAAAGGACAGACTCATCGTAGAATCATCATAGAAAGGCAAAGTTGGAAGGGACCTTAAGGATCAGGATCAGCCCCGAGGAGCTTTGTGTTGCTGATCAGATGTTGGCAAGTTGTGCAAAACCTGGGAAAGGGCCAAGCTGTCCTTCATTTCTGTAATGGTGCTGGGGGATTAAAGGAATGAAGGGCATTTATACAGGGCTAATTAACTTCTGACATGACTTGACCTTTTTTGTTGTACCTATCTCATGTCAACATTTTGCTGCGTGTAAGTGATGTTTTTGAATCTCTGCGAGTGTTTGCCATGCTGTTAAGTTGCAGTCTCCGTTCCAGCTGGTGCAAGCTGAGAAGGGTTCCTGTGCGTCAGGGCTGTGCAGGGCTCGCATCCACTGACAGCAGTCCTGAGCACAGTTTCTCCTCTCTGTTTTGCACCAGGGGGCCCTGATGAATGCAGCAACTCCCAGTCCTTGGGTGGTTTAATACTGAGATGCTGGAAAGGTGGCTGAATGCATTTTTCTCCATGATTTCTTTTTGCTTCCGATGGTGTTAAGTGTAGGCTTAAAGCAGAAAATTATATGTCTTCAATGAAAATAAAACCTCAGCTTTCCCATTATTCCTATGTTTAGAAGGTTTTGTGAATTCCAACTGTGGTTTAACCCTAAATGCAAAATATCATCTCCTGTTGAGATTCCCTACTACCTTTATATCTCTATGAAAATTATTTAGATTTGTGTGTTATAATATGATGTCCATTTTGCAAATGAATGCCTACAAATATACGTAAGAATTCTGATGAGAAACAAACAGCCCAAGGAAAAGAAGAGTCTTGGTGTAATTTCTCATTCTACTCATTGACTCTTGAGTTATGCTACAGTACAATTACCAGCAAAGCCGGTGGGGAGAGCGCTGTGAAAGGGATGTAGTACACTGTCAAGGTAGCTTTTTCATTGTTATGGGTTGTATATGTGTATTTTATATATATATAGTATGCATTATACGTTTTTCTATGTATTGTTTTTCTATGTATTATATAAAAATATATACACATATATACTTATATATATAAGTTATATATATGTGTGTGTGAATCAGTCCATTCCCATTTTGTTCCTTTTCTGGCCACCTTTATTCTTTCTCCCTCTTTGTTCCTCACTGCCTTTTTTCCTCATGCAGGCAATTTTCTCCCATTTTCGTGTTGTAGGTGTGCAGATTTCTCATGCCTTGCCAAGGGTGCTGCTGCCTGCACAGCAGTTTACATGTACTTCTGGGAGTTGGTCTTCAGTGTGCAAACTTGGAGTGAAGATCAAAGATGCTTGTCAGTCCTTCTTGCTGTCCTCTAGAGCATGGTACTCAATCCCCCAGTGGCAGATAGTAGCAGGGCTCTCACTGTTTGGGATCATTGCTGTTGTTGTGCCTCCAAATGATCAAAGCAGTGCTGTGGTGAATGAAGGGAGGGTAGGTGTCATAAGAGTCTACATAATAAACACATATTTCAGTGGAAAAAATATCTGAGGGAATCTTTCTTTTTCTTTTACTCACATTAGCAGATGAAAAAAAACCTAAAACATTTTATGACTCTGCTTCTGATTAAGTTTTATGACTGTGAGCTAATTTTGGGTTTACAGTGCAACCACAGTACGATCACAAGCTGCACTGCAACCACAGTACTTGTGTTTCTAAGATGAAGGAGATCGTTTTCCAGAAATAAAAATGTTAGATTTCTTAAAAATAGTTTTATTTTCAGTTACAGGAAGACAAGGAAAGCTGTGTTGGTTGCTGGCTAATGAGAAATTCCCTTTACAGCGTTGTGAAATAAGGCCTCTGTCTCTTGTCAGGTTCTTCTTCCAAATAGGAAGGTTTAGGAATAGACCTAATGGGTAGTCCTGACCTCCAGGGAGTCACTGAAAGTTTGCTCTGACTTCCGCAGGAACGAGGTGTCTCATCAGGAGACCACAAACCCCCCTCCCATGTGCTGTAACGAAGCACTATGGCCAAGTCCTAATGCCACTGTCACACTAACAGTCTTACTTGCATCCTGTTGCATCTAGTGTTATCTACCAAGGAATGTCCCTTGATTACCTGAGTTGGTAATGGGCAACTTGAGGATTTTAATCAGTGTCAGGTCTAATTTGAAATAGCTATTGATTCAACCTCAAACTCAATTTAATTCGACATAGAAATGTTTAATTTTATTTCTTGGTATTTTCTCTGGCAAGGGAAGAAATCCATCTTCAATCTTTTCTGGATGAGTGAGGTTGCAAGTGATATTCTGCAAATTACTAAACCGTAATAATTGGATTTTCTGACTGAAATTTAGGTTGGAGTTAACTATTGCGTTGTATTTGTGTGTTTATATGTGCTTAGGAGCATACTTTTTTGATCAGAAACAAACTCTCGTTACAATTTTCTAAGTAGTAATCTTAAACTTGGTGCTGTAGCTTTGTGTTGGCTTCTTCAAAGCAAAAACCTTGGCAGGTTGTCCTGGGGTGGCAGAAGAAGCCTCTGAAGAAGTGGTGTAGAAGTGTAATCGCTCCCTGTGAAAATCGCCTTTATAAAATGTCTGTGAAAATCCTTTAGTGCCTCAAACTCCATGTTACAGAGCAGCTTTGATTACTTTTTTCTTTTTTTTTTGTGGACCACTATTTGTTCTTTATGCAATTTAGCCCTGAAAAGGGGGAGGGTAAATTGTTTTATTTCATGCTGTTCACATCTAATCCATTTGTCTTGCACTAGAAAGTGTTGTATTAGGGTTTTCTCCAGCTCTGAGTCGTGGTGGATGGAAGTATGTAGGAGGTCCTTTGTTGTCAGGTTTATCTGCTTACAGCTTCATACAATTAAAAGCTAATTTATTTTTTAAGGTTTTACTGTGTATATGCAGTTATGCATAAAGAATCTGTAAACCACTTACGAGCAAGTAAACTCAGGGGAAAACCAGTAATTAGTTTAGGCTAGAAAATACTTTGAAATGACAGTTTAGAAATTATTCTACCTTGTTGGAGAGGAGAGAGGGGGGTGAAGAAAAACTCTCCCAGTGTGACTGCCAGTAGGGAGAGAAAGTATATGCAGGTAATCTGTATAATATCAAAGCCAATTCCCAATGTGTAAATTAGCTAAAGACTGTTAAGATTAAAAAAGGTAATTCTCCAGCAATGTGAAAAAACTGGTTTGAGTCAACAGATGGCTTCTAAACTGGATTTGTGAGTCTTTCATCTGTACTTTCATGTGACAAAAGGAACAATTAGAATTTGTTGCCATTTCCCTTTTGCTGCTGTTTCTCTCATAGGAGCTGGGCTTTGATTCTGTCCTCGCTTCAGCTCTGGTGCCGTTGTGCCGGCTGGAGCAGGGGCAGAACCTGCCCTAGGAGCATGCCTCAGTACCCATTAGCTTAGTGAAGCTCAGGAAAGGAGGGGGGTCACATTTCCAGATAAACATAGGCTGGCATTTGCAAAATGTGTCCTCACTGTGGAGCACCTTGGTGTATTTTGAGAAATTCCACTTGGAATATCTTCTGTAACTATTTGGTAGCTAGTGTCTCTAAATGCAGCTGTAATGAACGGAAATAATATACTAGGTTTCTTATTCATTGCTATTGTGCCCATGTGCCTTGGAATCATAGAATCATAGATTCCCAGAAAGGTTTGTGTTGAAAGGGACCTTAAAGATCCTCTAGTTTCAACCTCCCCTGCCATAGGTACCCACAACTTCTCTGGACAGCCTTTTTCAATGCCTCACCACCCTTTATAGTAAAGAGTTTTTTCCTAATACCTAGTCTAAATCCACCCTCTTGTTCTATCACTACATGCCCTTGTATAAAGCCCATCTTCAGAGTACCTTGCCTCCTTCCCATTGTATCTTCTCTCAGAGAATCTGTAGGACAGCTGTCATGTGGCTTTTCCTTCAGACCTTTGAAAATGGGGGGATGGTAACCGGTCTTAACTGAAGGTTTTGATTTGCACAGCTTGCTTACGTTTTAAAAATGTATGGGGATTTCATATTTTAAAGCATGTCAAGGTTATCCACATTTCAAGGATAAGCGTGTGCCTAGTTTTCTCATAAGTACCCTAAATAATGTAACAATAATAGGTTAAACTTGCAGGTACTTAGTCCTCATGTGGTATGCGCTTTAGGAATGTACATAGTATTTAAACAGAAAGAATGCATATTTTAGGTAGATTGATCTTTTATCAGTTCTGCTTTTCTTTCAGCAGCTTATCCCAGGACTGGCCTGCTATGTACCCACAGGCTGATCCTGACCCTCCCTGGCACAGCCTCTTAGATAATGCTTCTACAGCCAGATCATAGAATCCTAGACTGGTTGGGTTTGGAAGGGATCTTAAAGATCACCTAGTTCCAAGCCCCGTGCCACGGACAGGAACACCTTCCACTAGACCAGCTTGCTCAAAACCCATTCCATCCTGGCCTTGAAGACTGCCAGGGATGAGGCAGCCACAGCTTCTCTGGGCAACCTCCTTCCGAGTGAATAGATTATAAATATAAGTTCAACCAGCCATCGGAACAATCTCGCCAGGAAAGTGGTGGACTCTCAAACATTGGGCACTTTGAAGGTCTGGCTGGACAGGGTGCTGGAACATCTAGTCTGTGTCATACTTTGCCAGGTTGGACCAGATGATCCTTGAGGTCCCTTCTAACCTGGGATTCTGGGATTCTGTGACAAGTACATTTTTGCAGGCAGCTGAGTACTGAACAGTCAAAGCAAAAAAAATCCTTGGTTCAGCTTTTATCAGCTGGTACATAGGTAGCTTTGGCGTATGCAGGGTATTTCTAAGCAAAACCACAAACCTGTGAAATACACCTGTCCGAGGTCATCCTGGCACTGCCACAGAAGCTATGGTCACCACACAGAAAGACTAGTCCTTTCTACACTATGTTGTTTGTTTTCAATGGAATCAAAGAATCATTTAGGTTGGAAAACACCTTTAAAATCATTGATCTTAAAATGGAGTTTGGGGTTGAAAAACCAGAGGAAGAGTTGATATTCAAGACTATACCTGAAGCTTTATCAGCTTCAGATAGCTGAAGGTGTGAACGAAGGGTCTATTCTCCTACAAAGTGCAAACCTATTTATACTCTGTAATAAAACCCCAGAGAACAATTTTCATAAGGTATTTTCACATCCGTCATCTGCTGGATAGAAAAATTGGTTGGCTACAGAGTATTTTGATACAATAAAATTTAGTAAGGCAATGTTGATGCAATTCCAGCACAGTCTAGTTTCCTGTAAGTGAAATAAATTCCCGTTCAATTATTTTCTATTTACCTTCCACTTGGATAAATTTCAGTGTAAAATATGAAATGGTGGAATTGAAATGAATTTCTTACAGCAGAGTTAAAGCTGTGTGTATTGAAATCATCATAAATTCTTAGAATGGTTTGGGTTGGAAAAGACCTTAAAGCTCACCTAGTTTTAAGCCCCCTGGCATAGGCAGGGACATCTTCTACTAAACCAGGGTGCTCAAAGCCCCGTCCAACCTGGCCTTGAACGCTTCCAGGGATGGGGCCGCCGCAGCTGCTCTGGGCAACCTGTGCTAGTGCCTCACCACCCTCACAGGGAAGAACTTCTTCCTGATACCTAATCTAAATCTTGCCTCTGTCAGTTTAAAGCCATTCCCCATTGTCCTATCCCTTATGCCCTTGTGAAAAGCCTCTCCCCAGCTTTCTTGTTGGCCTCTTTAGGTACTGGAAGCTACTCTGAGGTCTCCCCAGAGCCTTCTCTTCTCCAGGCTGAGCAAGCCCAGCTCTCCCAGCCTGTCTCCATGGGAGAGGTGCTCCAGCCCTCTGCTGCAGCAGAATCTGCCGCAGCAGTGTGTTATTTCTGCAGAGAAATGCATTATTTCTCTGAATGGGAGAGGTTGCTCTCCATGGAGCTCCTGGACACGGACTCTTCTGCAGCTCCTTCAGAACCTAGAATTGTATGTGGCTGTGGCAGAGGGGCAACATAACAGATCAAGCTTTAATCCTGTTCTGGCAGGGTATGCAAACATTTGGGGAGTCTTTTCATCTGTTCATAATACTGTACCATGCATTTCATTTTCACACTATCAGTTTCCTTAAGTAACTCACAGATTTTATTTAAAGTAGACAGGAGGATACTATTTCAGGCAACAGGATTTCACGTAGTACCACAGTTACCACTTACTCTAGAAATAAATTACTGCTTACTGAGGGTGGTTAGCTTGTAGTCCAATGTATGACTTTTTTTTTAGAAAGCAAACCCAGAACCCAAAGAGGAACAGTGGTGATCTGCACATAGCACGGTTAACAGATTTGAAATCTGAGTTTCTGAGAATGGAAGTATTCTCTAAATGTGGGTTTTCCATGAAAGTGCTGGCCAAAGGCCTGACTTTGGAGGTGTCTGTAGGATGCTCTAAAAGTTCTGATGGCTGGAGTTGTGCCAGTGTGGCATTTGGCTTCTTGTGCAGTACGTGGTGTTCCAAAACCACTTTAGCAAAGAGAGGTGGGGGTTGTGATTGCCATTCTTTATGGAGGGAAACCAGAAATGGTCTTCTGCTACCGCTGATCATTGAATAAGCAGTTGTTCTGCTGGAATATTTTTCTAAAATTCAGTGCACCGTTTCTTATGTTCTTAAGTCCTGCTGAAGATTAGACAAAGATGGAAATACTTGGAAGTGTTTCTGTGGATACCAGCACTATCCCACTGGACTAATGCAATATACAAGTGTGCTCTTAAGAGCCAGGTACAGCAGAGCACAAGTTACATTTGTTATGTGCCATTAGCACAGAATAAAACAACATGATATGCGTTGGCATGTAATCAGTATGCATTGATATGGTTTGGTATCTTGTGAGGTATTGGAATAAGATGGTGGCATGTTTCAGGTCTAGAGGGAGATAAAAAAATGTGCCTGGCTGGCAGCTTTGCTGATGCATAGAGAAAATCTCTTAACCTAAAGGATTTTCAGGCACTGGGACAGGCTGCCTAGGGATGTGGTGGAGTCACCATCCCTGGAGGGATTTAAAGACAGCTCAGTGTGGTACTTGGGGACGTGGTTTAGTGGTGGACTTGGCAGGGCTAGGTTAACGGTTGGACTCGATCTTAAAGTTCTTTTCCAACCTAAATGGTTTTGTTACCCATCTCTACTACGATGAGTAATAATTGAGCACCAAGGCTGTGCATGCTGACTTGCTCTCAGGGGATACTAACATGGGGGATGATGAGAAATAGCAGATTGCAGGTGTTGTACATTTCGTAATAACAAGAGATATGCCTAAGTTTTAGCTTTGGCACTACAAAGTTATGGGATGATGATGGAGAAAGATTAGGGATAATGAGCACAAGTTACACCTGGGGAGATTCCAGTTGGACACAAGGGGAAAATTTTTCACAATGAGAACCACCAGCCACTGTAATAAATCTCCCCAGAGAAGTGGTGGACTCCCCAGCATTGGAAACATTTAAAATCGGCTGCGCTGATGTAGTCTAGGTCTGGGGTGTCTAGCCTGGGTCATGCTTTGCTTACAAAGGTTGGACCAGAGGATCCTTGAGGTCCCTTCTAACCTGGTGTTCTACGATTCTGTGAAACGCTATGGGTAAACACACAGATAGATGCCCAAGATGCTGATGTTGGTGATTGGTGCTGATGGGAAGTCTCTCAGGCTGTCACTGAGCATTTCTAGAGGGCATCCAGCAGATCAGGAACTATTAGACCTCTGGAGAAAAGCTTCCTGAGACAGGAGGGCACACTGCTGCATGGGGGCAGAGCATTGCAGAGTCCCAGGGGCAGCTTCTTTACTGAGCCTTGAGCTGTGGCTTTTCATGTAGCAGTTGCTGTGGGATGCTTTGGGGGCTTTTGAAAGGGAATGATGCTTTTCTTGAACAGGCAATTGAGATCTTTTAAAGGCTTCATTGCAGTGGGAGCAATGTGCTACAGAAAACATATCTGTACAAAGCAGCTAAGCCACACCAGCCATCCTCTGTGAGGTTTAAACACCAAATAACCTAGAAGTGGTCTATCATGATAAGCAGTTTCATGGGGTATCTTGCCAGCTGTTTGTATTGGGAAGGTGGTGGGAGGGAAAAGAAAGATGAACGATGGTGACAGGCAATTACTGATGGTGTGGTAGGGGCTACCCTCGTCCAGTCTCTGTTTATCTGAAACTGTCAATACTTTCAGGTCATCCTTCCACTTGCTTTTCAGAGAATTCTTTTGCGGTGCTCATCAATATCATGAACATTTGAAAGACTTTTGACAGTATTGCATAGCTGAGCTTTGTTGTTGGAGTGCTTTGTTGCTGGGACAACTTTCAAAATGAAATCCATGAGTTCAGAGGCTTCAAGGCATTGTTAAGGCTGTCCAACATCTGCCACTTCCTCACTCCCATTGAAGATGCTTTCACTTGCTGTTGTTGGCATGGGCCAATATTTAAAAATGCTGGTGCTGAAGTTGTCCCATAAATACTTGAGTTTTCCTCAGCTCGTTTGAGAACTGATAAACGTTTTCCTAAGAATTGGCATGTGAGATCTTATTCCAAATAAGAACACATTTAAATGTGTGGTGTTGTTTTAGTACCTGTGATAAGCTATTTAAAGGTGAGCTCCTCCATTTTGTATAAAATTATTCTTGAGCATTCTTAAAAATTACATGTGTGGATGTGATACTAAATTAAGATAGTAAAAGAACTGCAAGGCATGAAGCTCATTGTAAGGTAATCACACCTATGAAGAGATGAATTTATTGATTTAATTTGCTTTATAACATCTGATGTTTTGGCAGTTTGCTTAACTGCAGTGTTTCCACTTTTAAGAGGCAATTTTGCAGAGGATCTTGCTGCATAATGACAAATTCGTTGCTTTAGCTTACACCACTGTTTGGTACGGGTCTTTGTGTGCATTACTATGAAATCAGGATTGAGTTTTTCTCATGCTTTGACATTGCTTGCAGCTTTTTTGACCTTGTACTGTGTCTAAGCACTACGGGGTGTAGATTTGAGGAGTAGTGGTTCTGTCGGACCCACAGATCAGCTGTGGTTGCATTAGCTGCCGTTAGTCAGTAGTGCTCAGGAAATGTGATGCACTTAGATCATTGCTGTGGTGAAGTGCAAACAGACAGAAGTAGGTGCATGTCCTGCTCCTTTTTGGGGCTGATGGGCAACTTGTGGGGTGTCAGCAGCTTTTCCAAATCACCTCCCGGTGTAGTATTCAGCTCACAGCTGAGAATTAATGAGGTGGTAGGTAATATTTAAGACAATCATGTTAGCTGGAAAGAAATACAGCAGCAGGTTGTGATATGACATAGCAGGAGTTTAAACTGGGCCAATTGTAAAATGCAAGAATTCAACAGTGAAAGAGACAGGAGCTAAGAAGCAAAACTGAAATAAGTGCAAAAAGAGAAATGACATGTCAGTAGGGCAAAGAAGAAGCGAGGAGCTTGCTTACGTTTCTTTCAGGTGTTATCTTTTACTGCACATATTAATGGTTTGTACAATCATAGATACTTTATAATGCTGGAAATCATGACTCCCGTGCAATCTGGTGTTGTATCCATATATACAAGAACATTAATTCATCATTAATAGTAAATACCCTTCGGGGAGGAGAGAGACCTTGCTAACCCACAGATAAGTTAAGGTTTCATATGTGCGTATATGTAGGTTTTTATGTATATATAGATAAACTATGTATAGATATGTTTAGATAAATATATATAAACCTATGTGTGTTAGATACCTGAATAAACATACTGCTGCTGCACATGTAATATTAAGCAGAACATAAATATGAATTAAAGCAGAGGCAGAGATGCAGTGTATGACAAATCAGGAGTTTAAGTTAGAACTGGAAATTCTCTCATCCTTCATTTCTGCCATCCTGATGACTGAAGGCTGCAGCATGCACTATTGCTGGTTTCTCAGTCTGTCTGTGCCTGAAATTTGGGATCCCCTCTCGGTATCCTGACCAACAACTCCCCCATTTTGCTTGAGTCCCAGGCTGTTTCATGTTCCCTTTATCTTAGCTTGGCTGTGAACCTTCTCTACAGCACATCTGCCTTGCCTCACTGCATGTGGTAGCGCCCTCTGTGCACTCAAGTGTACAGTAAGCCTGGTCAGGTAAAGGAATCATACCAGTGATCTGTGTTACCAGTCTTTTCTTTATGGGTGTTGATCTTTTGTATTTTCACTAAAGCAAAGCAAGAAAAGGTAATGACTAAATAATCATGAGAATCCCTCAAGTCATATAATCTACAACTATTTAACACAGTTCCATATGCTCCCAAATCTATCATATAAAAATACTACATCAGAAATTGTATATTTACAGGGGAGACCTTATCGTTCTCTACAGCTACCTGGAAGGTTTTATTGGCTATTAGAAAAAATGGCTTCACTGAAAGGGTTGTCCAGCACTGGAACAGTGTGCCCAGGAAAGTGGTGGAGTCACCATCCCTGGTGGTTCTTAAGAGACATGTAGACATGGCAGTTAGAGATGTGGTTTAGTGGCAGGCTTGTCAGTGCTCGGTTAACTGTTGTACTACATGATCTTAAAGGTATTTTCCGACCTAAATTATTCTGTATAGTAATTATAGTCTCGTTTTTCTCCTCCAAATATTTTGCTTTCATGTATGATATTTTGGCTTGAGTTGCTTCCATGAGAGCTTCTACACAGTTCTGGAAGGGATAAAATCACAGTGCGATACTTCACGCTCCCATGATTTGCACACAGCCAGTGGAAAGAGTGGTAAATAGGTAGAGTATCACTCTGTTTCATGTTATTGATCTTGGAAGATGTGTTTTTCCCACATTTAAGCAGCTGTATTTACTTCATGTGTATTCATGAAGTAACATCTGATGACTGCATGAGCAAACCCAGTTTTTCTGGGGAAGTATTTCCAGTGTATGTTGAACAATCAGTATGCATTGTAAATAGTGCAGGGGTGGTGGAGAGGGAGTCCTTGTGTTTGATAGCATGTGAGTAGCAGATGACTTATTTATTGCTTCTTCAGTACATGGTGTATTTTTGAATTAGAAAAAAACCGCAACATGAATCACTGTCATAATTTCAGTAGAGGGACATGGAAGGTTTTTATTTTTTGTGCACTTAGAAACACTCGAAAGTGAGCAGAATATTAGATTTGGGACTGAAATGCTATTAAAGGTGTGCTGCAAGGACAGAATGGGAATAGGTGTATTCTTCCACCTTCCCTATGGTAGGGCACTACAGAGCACAAATCCCCGAGACACGGGATGCCTGTCTCACAGGATGTGCTCCACTGATACTGAGCTCAGAATGTGGTCCCTGAGTCAGTACTCTTGGACATAGTGGGGATGAAAGAGCTGATCTGCAGCAGAAAGCTGTATATTTGTTGCTGCACTTATTGAGGGAATCTCCATCTCCAGCACCTCCCTGGCCATCTGTATGCTGCATTCATTGCTCACCATGCAGAAAAACTGGCCAAGAGGTGGCACTGAGGCTTCTTATTGAGGTGGTTCTTCAAAGGCTTGTAATGAGCACTGGGTTTGGAGCGTGGCCACACGCAGCCTGGAGCAAAGTGAGGAGCAGGGTACAAATTAGTCACGTTTGGCTGGATTGTGATTGTTTTCCATTACACATCTTGTAAATGGCAGTGGGAATTACTCGAAGAGCATGAACAGTGATTATGCACCCACCGTATGGTTGTATTATTACCAGTCTTTGTTGTTTAACTTTTAAAGTTAATCACATACTCATGAAAATTGCTTTGAGTGAGTTTAGAAAAAACTAATTAATGTCTTGCTTCCACCAGAAAACAAAGGCATGTTGGTAAAAGCATAACCTTACAATCCAGAGCAGTTTCAGCCTCACACCGGTCAATATTTCAGTCTCTATCTCCTGCTTGCCTCCTTACTTCATTTTCATCATCTTTAATAGCTCAGCTGGACATGGCAGGTTCCCCATGGAGCGGTGCTGTTGCTGTTTGTTCGGAAATGATGAAATAGGACCCAGGACAGCAGCACGTGTTCAAGTGTGTAAATGGAGCACTTGCCTTATTGGTGGGAAATGAATTGGCAGCTTTCTGGCATCTAGTGTGTAACACTCGTGTCAGAAAGGTAAGGAGTCAGCTATGTTACATGTGCACTCATCGATTAACAAGCTCTTGTCTGTGCACAGTTTGCTGACTCCAGAGCAGTTGCTTTTTAAAAATTTGGTCCTTAATAGAATAGAGTAGGCTGTGTCATTTGGAAGGGACCTACAAAAATAACCTAGTTCAACTGCCTGACCACTTTGAGACTGACCAAGCTAAAGCATGTTGTTAAGGGCATTGTCTGAATGCTTCTTGAACACTTGACAGTCTTGGGGCATTGACCACCTCTCCAGGAAGCCTGTTCCAGGGTTTGGCCACCCTCTTGGTGAACACACACCTCCTCCTAGAACCCTAGAATCCTGGAATGGTTTGTGTTGGAAGGGACCTTAAAGCTCATCTACTTTCCAACTCAAAGTCTCATGCAACCAGGCCTTGAACACTTCCAGGAATGGGGCACTCACAGCTTCTCTGGGCAACCTGTGCCAGTGCCTCACCACCCTCACAGTGAAGAACTTCTTTATATCTGACCTTCCGTGTAATTAATCATGTCCAGTCTGAACCTCCCCTGGCACAACTTTGAGCCTTCCCAGGCATCCTCTGCCTAGGTCCCAGAGACAAGAGATTGACCCTTCCTTCTCCATGTTTACCCCTCAAGAAGCTGCAGAGAGCAATGAGGTTGCCCTTCAGTCACCTTTCCTCTGAACTAGACAATCCCAAATCCTCAGAGAATATGTCTTCCAGCCCTGTCACCAGCTTTGTTGCCCTCCTTTAGATGCAGTTAAGGACCTTCATATCCTTACACAGTGGGGCCCAGCACTGCACACAGTGCTCTTAGTGAGGCTGCATCAATGCTGAGTACAGCCAGATCATCGCCTCTTTTGACCAGCTGGTTATGCTGTTTCATGCACTCAAGGATGCTGATTGTGGATTTTTATGACCATGTTTATGATAATTTAGTTTGTCTGCTGTAAAATGTAGAACATGCAGCATGTCTTCTTCCTGGGTGTTCTCAGCTCATCTAGCCCTTCTCTGGGTACTGTAAGATATCTTGAAAAATAATAAGAATGATAGTTTAAAGTACTGAAGATCCTGGCAAATATGACGTGATTATAAACATTCTTGTCCTTAATATTCTGTTTGCTCTGCAAAATTAGTGTTATACTACACACAAGGAAATATCCTTTCCTTCTTGTCTCATTTTACTACTGACATGCTTTTCAGAATATTTTTAAACATAATGATATGTAGTAGTTGTTTCCCAATTTCCAAGACTGTATCTGTTTTAAATGTAATTAAAATGACTGTTGTGAAATATAGGACAGGCAGAATTTATTCCAGTTTGGTGTATAGTTTGAAGCATGATGTTAAGCTCTGGAAAACAGCTCTGAACATAAGCAGTGCTGAGCTTTGCACTACACCCTTTCTGGTTTTAGTCTTTGATATCTGACTTTCAGACTCCAGGGCTGACATAAGACACCTTCTGAGGCGAGGAGAACCTTTACTGTGCCTTGGAAACAAGTACATTCAAAATGTCCTTTTTTTGGACATCTCCTCCTGCTGGGCTCACACTCCTTTAGACACTTCTGGATAAAGAGAGGGTATTGTCAATGCTGATAATTAGTAAAGGACTTTTATTTATTTGTCTGAACTCTAAATCTAAATTGTAATTGATGGATAGTTGTATCATTAATTAGATTGCAGAAATAGGGAAGGTGGGATGACTTATGAAACAAACTTCAACGGTCATTATCAAAATGACGTCAAGACTGGTGTGTGTCTGTGTGTTTTGTACAGCAGGGACCAAAACTAAACACAGTATTCCAAAACTAAACACAGTGAGAATAACTCACCTATTTAGAAGTTTTTAGAGAGGCTTCCAATTTGTGGTGTTACAAAGAAGATGCACTAAAAAGCTATACATAATTTCTTCTCCATTTATGTGCAGTTTAATTTACTGGTATGTGTGCTGCTGCTGAAGAAAGTACGTCCATGCTCACCTGTCCTTTCCTGAACCTGGACCACACTGGGAACAGTACAGCCAGAAAATCATACTACAGCAAAATATATATATATATAAGTGCAAATTATTTCAAGTCACAACAGTTAAGAATCCCTATTAGGTGTACTTAAGTGCTGTGGCTTGACCTGTGTCAGCAAGTTGATTTAGGCTTTGTTTCTGAAATGTGTCCAAGGTATGGAAGAAACGTGCAGAATTTTGGGTTGTCTCTTGTAATATGCTTTAATTTGCTTGCACAAAATCAGGTGTTTGGTATCTGTTGCTCACTTTGCCGTAATTTCTCAATTTTCCAAATGAGATTATAGACCTCGCAGTCTTCCATTCAATAGGCATATAGAATACTGTAGAAAATAGTAATTTTTTTCTTCTGTTTAAGAAACCACTAAAAATGGGGAAGTCTCAGGCCTGTGTACTTCAAACCATAGAATTTGGGATTTCTCACAAGAAAAGACTTATTTAACCTCACTTTAACCACTCAATACATGTAATATTACTTGCCCCATGTCCTGAGTTTTCTGTTTGCGACTTCAGGATGCGTTGATCCAAAAGCTGCTGGAAGCTGATTTCTTGGCATACCAAGTGGGAGCGAGGAGACTGTGAGCCCGAGGCAGCTGGGAATGGAGCAGTATGACTTTCCTCTGGGTGCTCTGCTGTGTTTTCTTAATAAGAAAACAGAATTTCAGATCCTCTCTGCCTTTGGGCTGCAGGCTAGGAGCTTGAAGAGATCAGTAACCGGTTTGAAATGTATCCCGCTTACAGGCTTGGAGCCCCTTTTCTAGGCTTTCCTGTTGGTAGAGCTCTTCAGGGATTTTCTTAAAGATTAAGCTTCCTTTTCTTCTGTTTTGGGTTTTTTTTGGCAGGTGCAAGACTAAAGTCTATCCCGATGAACTTCCCAACACAAGTGTGGTTATTGTGTTTCACAATGAAGCCTGGAGCACTCTGCTTCGGACTGTGTACAGTGTGATAAACCGGTCACCTCACCACCTGCTTTTGGAAATCATCCTGGTGGATGATGCCAGCGAGAGAGGTAGGCTCAGGATGAGAGGAGTCCTGTTGCTTGTGTTGTTTCAGTGCCACTGCAGACTTCACCTGCAGAAAGGGTGGTGAAGTCCTTTTTTTGTCATGTTGAACTGGACCTGTGCCTCTCGCCAAGCATCTACGATTGGATTTTAAACCCAGGGTTTAGAAAGAAAACTGTCTACATGTGAAACTGCTATTACCTGGGAAAGGAATCACGTTGCGTTCTAGAAATGGAATCAATGGAATGATACATTTTCCTGGAGTAGCCAAATTAGTATCATGGCAAATACAACATCTAGGTGCAATGGATCAAAGGACAGAAGGTGCAAGCTAAGTCAGCCTTTATTTCTGTAGCATTAACTTAACTGTAATTACTGTCCTGGATTTCCCTGCTTCAGGAAAAAAATCAGCTTAATGTTTCTCTGGGCGAGAAGGTGGAGGAGGACTTGAGCCCAAGTGGCTACAGTTTTTCCCTAAAAGCAAAGTATTGGATTTCTAAAGAACTGAAATGGTGAAATTCATCAAAAATAGACATGTTTATATTAACCATAGACAAATCAGTGTAAACATTTTGCACTCCCTGTTGACTGCTGGTTTATTTCAAGGAAACTGATCACAACTCTTTAAAATTTCTGTGATGCTTGGGCAGAGATGCTCGGGCAGATGTGTCTGTGTGCGTGGGCTGTTTTCCATGTGGCTGCCTGGAATAGAGTGTTGGTGCAAACCCCCATAGCTCAGCTGTGACTTCAGAACAACTCTAAATATGTCAAAACGCATTTCCTGTGTAAGGGCAGTGTTTGTGCATGGCCGTCCTTGGAGGGCCGAGCATGACGCATAAACTCAGCAGTTATATTTTGAGTCCTTGGTACTTGCTGAACCTTACTAAAAATAGTACTTTTCTTCTGGTGTTTTTTTGTTTTGTTTTGTTTTGTTTCTTTCTTCCTTTTTTTTTGGTGGGTTTTTTTGGTTTTTTTTTTTTTTTTTGTTTTGTTTTCTTTTTTTTTTTTAAAATTATATATGGCAGAGTTTCTGAAATCCTCATTAGAGAATTATGTGAAAAATCTGGAAGTCTCCGTAAGAATCATTCGGATGGAGCAGAGGTCAGGACTGATCCGCGCGCGGCTCCGTGGGGCGGCAGCCTCTAAAGGGCAGGTGATAACATTCCTGGACGCACATTGTGAATGCACCCTGGGCTGGCTAGAGCCACTGCTGGCCAGGATAAAGGAAGACAGGTAAGGGCAGCTCTCCCTCTCCAGGTGCAGGGATCTGCCTCCTGCCTCCAGGCCAGTCCTTGGTTCCTCTGTTCTGCTAAAAAATAGAAATGAAACAAATCATTGATCTGAAAATGAAGATTAATTTTTTTTTATTCTTTTTTAATTTATAAGACAGGTAGAGGATTTTCTAATATTTGTGTCAAAATCTCATTTCTAAATAGATAGGTGAAAAACTTTTGATACTTACAGCAGGATTTATGTTGCTGACAGTAAGAATAATAATGCCAGTTAATAACAGCAACCTGTGCTATTTATTTTCACAAGGTCTGCATGTTCCCCATCCTGATGGCCACTTTTCTCCATTCTTTTTAGCAGGCATAACTTTTTGTCTCTGTGACCATCAATACTCTGAATTTTTTACTCTTTCTTACTACCATGAAAATCTGTTTTGTTTAAAAAAAGCCCAATTTTTTCCTTACAGGAAAACTGTTGTCTGCCCAATCATTGATGTGATCAGTGATGACACTTTTGAATACATGGCTGGATCTGATATGACTTACGGAGGGTTTAACTGGAAACTGAACTTTCGCTGGTATCCAGTTCCGCAAAGGGAGATGGACAGGAGGAAAGGAGACAGGACCTTGCCTGTAAGGTGAGTGAATCAAGAGAACTAAGCTACTTGACTCTACTGTGTACTTGTTTATGTAGGTGATAATGCTATATATCTCAGGTTTTGCTGCAGTATTAGAGAACATGTGTCAGAGAATGGCACACTGTTCAGGGTAGTGAAGACCAAAATCTGACCTGTCCTTAATGCTGCAGTGTAGGTATCAGAGCTGAGAAAACTCCTTTATATCTTTTTTTCACCATACAGTAATTGAAAATATTACCTGATTTTTAAGTTCCTTCCCTGTTTTCTGCAAATAGCCTGTTGACCTTGTGTTTACAGATGTTGCTGTCTTTTCATAATTTAAGGCAAATACTAGAACGTATTTCTGAAATTTAAACTGTTGAACACTGAATCCAAATATTCAGTTATGATGATTTCACTTAAAATGTATGCTTTTATTGCCTAGAAAAGAAAATTGAAGACTGTGCACACTGAGTCAAAAATGATCTAAGAGTATGTCCTGAATTCCCGTGATCATTCCTGACCTCTTTCATTTAATTGCTTAAACCACAGACTGTAACAAAACCTCTATAAAAATTTTAAATGAAGCTGAAACAGAGCAAATTGAATAAATTACTTGCAGTGGGTTATTTGCTCAGCTCTAAGAGCTTCTGTGGTCATCATGAAAAGTTTTCTAAAAAAAATAAAATGTATGTAATGGTTTCAAACCTGAGTGAGAGACATGATGAAGTGGACAGAATTCCAGTCCTGCATACCCTCAGTTGCGCACAACAGGCAGATAAAAGGGAGATCTTAGGGGACAACAGTCACAGCGCAGGTTTGTGACACACTTCCAGGTAAGGCAGTGGGTGAGTCAAGAAAAGCCTTTCAGAATTGCTTATGCCAGAAAATGGGCAAAATCTTTCATTGCTTGTCCTTCAAAGCCTGGAGTCACAGAATCATGGAATCACAGAATGGTTTGGGTTGGAAGGGACCTGAAAGATCACTTAGTTCTAACTCCCCTGCCATGGGCAGGAACACCTTCCACTACACCAGGATGCTCCAAGCCTCATCCAACCTGGTCTTGAACACTGCCAGGGAAGGAGCAGCCACAGCTTCTCTGGGCAACCTGTGCCAGTGCCTCAGCACCCTCACAGGGAGGAATTTTCTTCTAATAATCTGATCTGAATCCACCATCAGTCAGTTTGAAGCCATTCCCCCTGTCCTGTTCCTACAGGCCTTTTTA
>JANHGB010033953.1:3709-35360 GCA_026283785.1 Coracopsis vasa
TCCCTGCCATAAATGGAGCCTTCTGGTCCCGCAGGGTCAGCAAGTGGCCCTGCTGCTGGCCCGGCTCCTTTGGCCAGCGCTGCTGTCGCCTTGGAGCATCACCGGCGGGTGAGCTTCTTGGCGGGTGCAGCGGTGTCTTCAGAGGTGGTGGTCTTCCTCTTGCGGGTGCAGCGGGGCCTGCGCTTGGAGCAGGCCCTGCCCCGGCGGGGAGCAGAGGTCCCGGGCACAGCCTGCCCCGGCTCCTGCTGCGCATCTTCCTGCTCCGCAGCGATGGGAGCGGGAACGCAGGCAGGAGCCCCCGGCACGGCAGCGGTCGAGGTGCTGGGGAGCGCGTCTGCGTCCGCTGCGGCAGCGCTGCTGGAGGGGGCTGCTCTGGGCACAGGGCTCCCCAGCGTGCAGGCAGCGGGGCTGGGGCTGGGCTCGGGGCTCAGCTCCCGGCCCCCGGGACGGGCAGCGCAGGTGACCCTGGTCGTCACGCTCCACTCGCCTCTTTCCTGGCAGCCAGAGGAGGTGGTTCTCCTCACCAGGTTGCCCTCGCGGCGCTCCTGGCAGGCCATCCAGCTGGTGCTGGCCACAGGGCTGCCCTCCCGCCACCAGCTGAAATCAGCCCAGCACTCGCTGCCTCTGTGGCTGTTCTCCAAGCCGCTGGCAGCACCGGAGCCCTCGCGGATCAGCAGTTTCAGGGCTTGGTCCCCGCACTTCTTCTCCGTGGCCTGAAGGAGCCTCCGCACGAACTCCACCGTGTGGCTCCGCAGGTCGGGGCACAGCACAGCGACCAGGACGGCTTCATCCAGGCCGTAGACGGGCAGCGCGTCCAGGATCATGCGTGTCAGCATGAACGCCTTGAAGCTCCCCGCCCCAAAGAAGCGCTCCAGCTCCTGAGACACCCAGAGCTTCAGCAAGAGCAGCAGCTGTGGGTATCTCTGGAAAAGGGACGCCCAGGCAGAGGCCGGGAAGCCCCCCACGAACCCTGGAGCCATAGCACAGGGTTGGTGCACCCCGGGTGCTGCTGGCACTGGCAGTCCAGAAAGACCTTCCTCTTGGGCGCTGAGTGATGCTGCTGCAGGTGCTCCTCTGGGAACTCCTCAGAGTCGTCTCCCACAGCAAGTGCCCTCTGGAAGTCACTGGGTGGAATATAAGCGGTGCGGGCAGCAACGTCACAGTACGTGGCCTGGGGGACGTCACAGTGCGTGCCTGGGAGACGTCACAGTGCGCGGCTGGGAGACGTCCCAGTGCACGGCTGAGGCACGTCACAGAGTGTGTCTGGGGTACGTCACAGTGCGCGGCTGGAGGACGTCACAGTACGTGTCTGGAGGACGTCATAGTGTGCGGCTGGGGGGATGTGACAGGGCGTGGCCTGGGGCTACCCGCATGGGCTGTGCACCATGTTTGCCACTGCTTCATCCTCAGCTGGAAACTTGGACAACAACGCCAGACACTTTCTGGGATGTTCAAGAGTTTAATAAGAGACAGGGAAAGGTTTCCCTGCCATAAATGGAGCCTTCTGGTCCCGCAGGGTCAGCAAGTGGCCCTGCTGCTGGCCCGGCTCCTTTGGCCAGTGTTGGTTTCAGCTTCGAGCGTTACTGGTGGTGTGATTTCTTTGCAGGTGTGGATGAATTCTTGGAGCTGATGGTCTTCCTCTTGTGAGGGCACTGTTTTTGGTATATTCAACCCACTATACCATTTAGCTTCTTTTTAGGAAGGGCATATTTCCATCTTCTTTTCAATTTTGTGTCCACCGGGACCCTCACATCCTATTTTGCAAAGCTGTTTTCTAAACAGTTATTACGCAACATTTCCTGGTTCATGGATTTTTTCACTCCCACATACAGGTCCTTGTACTTGCTCTTGTTGAACCTTTGCAGTTCTTGTCAGCCTATTTCTCCAGCCTGTTGAGAAGGAGATGCAAGAGAAGGGAAGCAGGAGTATTAACAAAGAAGCATGAGTTACCCATTTCTTTTGTCTCCGCTTTGCTCTTTAGAGTTGGGGAAAAAAATATCTTTGCTGGAAAGAGTGAGAGAGCATCCTGTGTGCTGGTAACTGGCCCAGAGGCTCCAGCTCTGGTGATGGATAACGCATGCTAATATAGCCCGAGCACAGGCTAACTACGGGTTTAAGGATTGTCAGTGGCAACTGTAGCTTGAAGGATGGAGGAAAATGCACAGGGTTTCCAGTTGACTATTCTATCCTCACTCAGGTCAAGCACCTCTTAACTCAGTAGGGAGTTATGAGTGGTGACGGATGCAGGAGCCAGCCCTTGGATGTGCATTTAACACTATTTTGGGAATCTTATTGCGACCCCTTGAGCTCACCTGCAGCTGCACAATCTGTGCCCCTTGGGTTGCTCCCAACAGAGGAGCTGTGAGTCTAAGGAGAGAGAATTCAGGGTTAACCATCCTAAATGGAGAGGGTAATGCCACACAAGGAGGTGTGAATCTCTTCTGTCAACAGCTCTCACCTTCATAAAGCATCTCAGGGTTATGTGCAGCTGCCCCACGTGTGGATCCAGCATCCTCCCTGGCTCTGGGACATTAATGAATTAAAGGCGACAGTGCTATTGCCATTTGCCACTCTGCTCCCGTGCTTCCTCCCACCACATCCCCACAGTTCATGAATCCCCATGCACAGGGGAGAGTCAGGAACTGGGCTTTTTTGTCGTGGCAGCTTAGATATTTGCTTTTCCTGTGGAGAAAAAAATAAAAATACTCCTTGAAATAACATTTTGAGGCTCTTCTAAATGTTACATGCCAGGCGACCTTTCAGAGCCAGGCTTAGGGGTTTATTTTTAATCCTTAGGCCAGGACTCCCAGCAGCTGCAGGCCAATCCTGCTCCCCAAGGGCTGGATCCAAAAAGCACTGAAACATCAATCTTAAGCTCTGCAACTGTCAGGGATGGAGCTCCAGGATTTCCACCCTTGCTGGAATGATGCACCCTTGGCTGTGTATCCTGTACACACTGCCCTGTGCACCTTGAGGTAGTGTAAGGAGTGTGGTTACCACCAGGATTTGGCTTCTCAGAGCATAAACGCAGCCACTGAAGGTGTCAGGGAAGCACCAGCCATGCCATACATCCCACTGGGATGCAGGGGATGATGTGGATTTGTGCAGAGTCACAGCAGTCCTGGCTCTGCAAAGCCCAGCTGGTGCCACGGATGCAGACATCCTGGGCATTCCTGACCAGTACAGGATTCTGAGGAAGGCAGAGGTTATAGATAGGGGATACAAAGAGGAATGGTCCATACAGACAAGGCTTTTCTGTTGAGAGGCGATGGAGGCACAGGGCAGTTGCTCCATTTTCCAGCTCTGCTCCCACTACAGATAGCTATGAGGAATAGGATTCCCAGTGTCAGGCAATATTTACAGTGGCAGCTATAAAGCCTGTGTGATGAGATTGCCTTTCCTTCCAAGGCTCTATCGATAATTTAGCTGGGAATGGGGTTTCCTAAATGCAATGCCCCAACTAGGGAATTTCTGGAGTCATTGCTGGCTGGATTTGAACAAGAATTCCATGACATTTCCAAATTCCCTGGCATCCTTCCTCCAGCCAGCAGCAGCACACTTAGGAGCCTCTGTTTATGAATCCAGACCTGTATTGGGCAGTAATTAATTTTGTTAAAGCTGTATTTCGATCCCTTTCAAAGGTAGGAAAATACATTAATATCCATTGAAGGGGGAACACCGTGACACCCGCTTGGACACTCCAATGGGTTTTTCCCTGATACAAAAGACCTCCTGGAAAAAATCCTGCCCTTGTGGCATGTCATTCCTGGGGTTTTTACTGGAGTTCAAGAGACAGTGAAAGCAAAGAACACAACCAGAAGCTCCAAGGCAGTGCTGAGCAAGCTGGAAGCCCTGCACATACCTGGGGCTGGGCTGATGTTTGAGGTGGTTACTTCAGCCCTCTCACTATGGGCAAAATTTCACTCCACATTTCCCTCCAAAACCAAAAATGGAAAAATGTCTGGTTTCAACTAGGCAGAATGTGCGATTCCAGCTCTCCATAGAGATGCACTGTTCACCACGGGAAGGGTAGGGGCTGAACCAGCAGCACTGGGGTTTTGCCTCTTTCCTTCACACCTACTTCACCTTTTCCTTCTCCTACCAAGCAAGAAGCACACAATATCAATGCCAGGAGCTGGTCCCCTCCAATCAATTCACCAAAGCTGGGTTTTTACAGTGTAATTTCTTTTTAAGGCTGATTCCCAGGTCTGGAGGGTGGGAAATGGGGAAAACTGAGGGTTTGTAACTGCACTGAGTCCTTCCCATAGTTTCCTAGGAGATTGGCTGCCTGTGCTGAGTGATGAAGAACACAGGAGTGGATCTGGTCCCCTGCCCTGCACCATCTTTCCCTGCAAGCCACCAAGGCCATGCTGCTGAGCCCTGGCCCTTGTCTCAGACAGCAGCTGAGCTTTGTAGAGAAAAATAAATGAATAAATAAATGAAATTTGAATTTAAAATAAAGAACGAAAACGAAAAGCTTTGTGGGTGCCAGGCACCGTGCACCGGCCAGTGAGATGCCCTCCTCACAGTGAAGGAAGAAACTGGGACATGCCATCTTCAGCTCTTCAACTGTACAAATCCCACCATGGCCATCACACCCTGAGGAGAGGACCATGGACATGGTTCACTAGGATGGGAAACGAAACCCCTGTGCAGCCTGCAGCTGCGCTTTGCAGGGCAGTGAGCATCCCTCCTTCCTCCGGACTCTGCTGCCTCCAAACCATCAGAAATGTGCCAAAAAGGGATATTTGGTGACATATGTTGAGTGTCAGGGCTGAGGGAAGTGACCTTTAGCGAGGATGGAAACCCCAGCCCAGCTATTTTTAACTGAGCATCAGGCCGAGCAATGGTGTGTTTCCTTCCTCTTTCTCTCTCGTGAGTGCTGAGCAAAGGAAAACCAGAGAAACCTCCACAAACCTCCACTCTGAGGCAGGGAAGCCCAGGAGAAAAAAAAAGAAAGGTAACCCAGCACATTTCTGTGCAGTGTTGGGATGGACAGATTGGGCTGGGAATGTCTCTGTGAAGTGGGAGGATACAGCAGTGACTCTACTGAGGCTTTTCTAGCAAGAAAAATGCAACCAAGGATAAAAGGGACTGGTCTGACAGGGGAGTCAAGCAGGAAGGGATGGGGAAATATAAAAAGCAACAGGATTTTTCTTTCCAAATGTCCCAGGACCTTGTTCCAACACTTCCTAAACAAGAAAAAAGGGAATTTCCCCCTTTCAAGAAACATAGCTTTAGTTCCATTTAAGAAAGGGAGGAACTCAAAATGATAAAGATGAAAAGTTTTGTTTGTTGTAGCTTTCTTTCCCAAAAATCATTTTATCTTCTTGTCTGGAAAGAAGCAGCCAAGCCACCACTCCCAGTTTGCTGCCAGCACCGAAAAAAACCTCTCAAACATCTAAAATTTGCCATCAATTACCAACACACACCTACAGTTCCAGGACACCTTATTCTTCTGGGTGCATCAATACCCTAGACCATGTGGACCACATCCCTGCCTGCAGGATGGGCAAGCCAGGACTGAAATCCCATTGTCTCTCCCTGGAAAACACAAAAATGTTTTGCATCAAAAAGCTTTAGAGAATTGGCTCATTCAGTGGTGTCATCACTGTATTTACAGCTTCTGCTAGTGCCTGTGTTTTGCAGGTAGCCTGCAAAGAAGTGGAAACATTACATGGAATGAGATATATGTATTTAGCTATATATAGCTCGCAAATGCATCAAGCGCTACCTACGCTCCACATCAAAGGAATTGTTTGCCAAATACTTCACACGCTGCTGTCGGTTTCTCCGATTCTCTTCCCTGAAAAAAGAATCTATCCTACATTAATCAGAGAGCAAATACAAAGCATGACAGGAACAGCTTTTGGCACCACCAAGGAGGAACATGTGCAATTGCTCAGTTCCTTTCAGTTTGGATGCTGAGCCCAGAAACCCTGGTGGCTGCTCATACCAAAGGTGGTGGCCTTCGCAGGAGATGCAAAGCTTTTTTTTCCATCAATTTTTGCCTGGTTTTTTTCCCAGATTGAGGAATTAGTGATGGCTTCCCACCTCAGACATTGTACCTGAGCATCCCTCCAAATCAAGTCATAGAATGGTCTAGGTTGAAGGGGATCTTAAAGCTCATCCAGTTCTAATCCCCTGCCATGAGCAGGGACACCTTCCATGGGCAGGGACACTTTCCATTACAGCAGGTTGCTCAAGTGGCTTTAGCTGGTCTTACGTTGTCACCGGGCTTGGATCAAGAAACCAGGGGCTAAGGAGGTAAAAATAAACAAAACAACCACCCCCCCCCCCCATGCCTTTGCAATTCTCCTCTTTCCATGGCTCCAGGGGCTGGGGCTTCAGGAGCAAACACATTCCTGATATGTACAGTAACATCCTGAGCAATGGTGTTGTTCCCCCAGTGCCTGGAGCCCAGCTGGGATGACTCTGGGAGAGCTCAGGGAGGACTCTCCAGCTTCCCACAATGTGAGCCACATCTCAGTCATGTTTGTATGGGTCCATCCTGGGTCCCCAACCAGTGCCACCATTGCTGGGAACACTTCTGCTGGCAGTGGCTCAGCCCCCCGGACGACCCCAAACCTCATGCTAAGCCACTGAGGGTTCACCAAGGGGAAACACCACTTCTCATCCTTCCCAAACCATGGGCCATCTGCTTCCTTTTGCTTCTTTTAATATCATTTTTATAAAGGCACAGCTTGACTTTGCTCTTGTTTTCTCTCTTGCCCAAGCACAGAGACTCATGTGGTCACTCCATCCCAACAGGCTCCCTCCATTCCTGAGTTTTCCCACAGAATAGTTCTTATTTGCACACAATTCCCTTCCATGGCAGGTTGCTCCTGGGAGCCTCTGCAGTACTGCAGCCATTGGGCCTGTGCACGGATGACAAGGGGAACCTAGCAGCCAAGGGGACAAGGCACCCACCTCCTCCTGAGTGATCGAGCGGCTGCAAAGTAAACCAGCTGCCAAAACGTCCCCCTGGCTTGTTGGGCAAGGATGAGCTGGGTCTCTGGGATGGAGGTGGGATGAAGCTGGCACCAGCATGGCATCACTGTGGTTGGGATGTCAGGAACAACCGTGCCACAAGAATCGAAGCCGGGAATCTGGAAATAAAAATATCACACATGATTTCAGGCTTGCTGAAAGCATGATTGACTGTTTAATTCCACACACACACACTCCTCTCCTCCCAACCAGGGTGACTCAGCCCTGGCACGGCCACGGAGGCTTCTCCTGGCTCCTGCCCTTGCTGCAAGAGCGGAAAACGTACCCTCTCGTAAATAGTGGCAGCGATAATCATGGCCAGCACTCACAGGGCTGATTGACTGCTGCCAATTCAAACAGAGCTGGAAGCGCTCTCCCACACTCAGACGGGGCAGCAGAGGCACCCGCTGCTGAGAAACCGCTCTCCATTGCCCTGGGATGCTGCTGAACCCCAAACCACCAGCCCAAGGGATGAGGATGCTGGGCATATGAGGCAAGGGACCTCCTGGGGTGGGAAAGCCAAAGCCGTGATGCTTAAAATGCTACTAGGCCAGAGCACTGCTGCAGTGGGATGGCTTCTGCTTCCATGGCCATGGGAGATGCTCCCCATCAACCCACGTCTGCACTGGCCTTGGTGTTTGGCAGAACCAGGCACGTGGAGGAAAATAAATCCCACAGCTTGAGGGAAGAAGATGAGCCCTTTGGGATAACCCATCTCCTAGAGCCACTTCTTTTATTCAAGTGCAAAGCTGCAAAGACAAAAATTGAGCCAACAATTTGAAAGCATCAATCCCACACCAAGGAATTAGAAAAATATTGTCAAAAGAAAATGGGCTCCTCTGGGGCTGATTTGAAGCAGAGCTGCTTGCTCATGGGGCCATTGGGGCTGGGTTGGTTTTGGTTTATTTTAACTGTTTTTAGTATTTGCAGGTCTTAATCATTTCTAAGCAAAAGTAACCCACTACAGCTGGGGACATAACCCTTCAACTGGCCCAGTTCCCCTTTCCAGCAGCAGAAGCACTCAGCGATTCTAAAGTTCACCTTTTGTCATTGGCATTGCAGCTGCTGAGCACAGCCCCAGTGATTAAACCGAGCTGACCCCAGCCTCATCCCTCCCCTGTTTCATTTCCACCTCCCAGCCATAGTTTTGCAATGCTATTTCTGCAGGAGGAGGCCAGAAGCACCGTGTTTCCCACTTGTGTCACCTTGTGCCTGTCCCCCTGCGCTATGGTTGGCAGTGCAGGATCCCCACCAGTGTGCTACAACCCCAACAGCGTTTTGGGGCTGTGCTGTGTCCCCTGTGTGTGGGACGAGTGGTTTCATGCTAGTTGGCGTGCTGCATGCCTGCCTGCCTGCCTCTTCTCCTGGAAGTCTCTCACACCAATCTTGGCTTTTACATTAGTTTTACACTCCAAGTTTCTAGCTGTAGACATGCAGCAAGTCCTCTTTCAAATGCAAACCCCAGAATCCATACATTTAGAATCCATCATTTACTTTAAAAACCCAAATTCACTGCTCTCAGGCCCAAACTCAGGGCTCTGGAGGGAGGACCACACAGGGCATCTCCTGTTACCGGTGGGATGTGGCTGCAGGACTTGGCTTCCTTCATCACTCCTGATCAGACCACCCTGCTCCCCACAGGCATTCAAAGCCCTGTGGCTCTGCACAATGACACCTCCCCCAAAACTCGAAAGCAAAAGCCACAGTGTTTCCCTTCTGCTTTTTCCATGCTGTAAAATGACACTGGCCTATCTTCAAACTTCCCTATGAGGCCAGAAGCTCTGTCTCCTCCCCAGGTCAACCTGATCACACAAGAACATAAATCCCAAGAAGCGCTTTAAGTGAAATACAAAGAGCCAAACTGACTTTTGAAACAAGCATTCCAAGCTGCATAAAGCCTAAGAGGGTTTGCAAGACACCCAGCCTGCATCTCTCTGAAGCCAGAGCAGAGCTGAGCCCTCGTCTCCCACATCAGAAGCAGCCTGTGATAAAAAGAGGGGAAAAAAAGGAAATCACAAGAACATTTGCTGCTGGAAACTGCTCATGGGGAGGGCGCGATGTCTGAAAGGAGCCTGTGGCACACAGCGTGTGCCAAGGAAAGGGATGAGATGTGCTATCTCCTCTTCCACGCTTGGTGCGAGACACAAAGAGCATCTCCCAGTCTGGGAGGACCCTGGGCTCCTGCCTGGGCACCATGGTGCCCACCACGAGCACCCTGCACCCCGAGAAGAACCAACCAACCGGTTCAGTAGATTTCATTTTAAGATGGTGAGGAGGCGGCTCTCTGCAGATGGCATCAATACCAGCGCTGCTGCCAACTCCACGGTGTGTCATCGGTTCTGCTCAGCCTGAAGAGATGCAAATATAGAAAACAATGTCATTGTTGCTAGGATTTTCGGGCTCCGGCTGCCTGGCCAAGCTGAGAGCGTGTGGTAGTGCTGGGGAGGGACAGCCACGAGGAATGGTGTTATCTCAGATGAAGAGGAAGATGAGTAACTTTCCTAAAGGCTGAGTCCTTTCAGTGCACAAAGGCATTTTTTGAATCAGATTTCAGTTATCAGTAATGTTTCTGGCTCCAGTGGGCTTCAAGAACATCAGAATCTGTGCCTGCTGTGGATTTGGGGATGGTGACAAGAGCCACCCCAAGCTCTGAACTCACAGAAACATCTCAACCTCAATGCACAAAACAACCAGAAATTGGTATTCATAAGACACATGACATCCCTATTTACCCCTGAAACATTTCCTCAGTGCAAACTGACCACAGTGGCAGCAGGGAGGACTGAAGCTCCTTTAGACCCTCTCATGTCTCATCCCACCGCAGTGCCAACACAGGAGACACGGCACAAGGCAAATGCTCCAGCAGCTTCCAGCATTGCCCTGCCCGCCCCAGGCTTGCAGTAATCCAAGAGGCAGCCTGGTATTTCCCATACCCCTCAAACCAGCTAGGAATCCAACCTACCATCCTCCAAAACCTTGACAGCAAGGCCATTGCACAGCTCTAGGCTCCAGGCACACCAAGGACCTGAGTTAGAGAGCTGTTTAGACAGTTGTGAGGCTCACCATGCTCGTGGTGCTCTCTGTCTTGAAGAACCTATAGCAACTGCACAGGATCCACAGCAGTTCTGTGATACTTTGGAGCCTGAACCAGACTCTTTCCAGTCCCCATTTGTTGTTGTGGGTAGCACTATCACCCCACTCAGAACTGGCATTTCTCTCTTAAAAGCTCTGTGACCAATGACTGCCAGCTCCGAAACTGATGGGAGGCACACATCTCTGAGAGGTGATCATAGAATCACGGAATGGGTTGGAAGGGACTTTAAAGCTCATACAGTTCCAACCACCTGCAACAGGCAGGGACACCTTCCACTAGAACAGGTTGCTCCAAGCCCCATCCAACTTGGCCTTGAACATGCCCTTCTCACGCACCCCACACTGCCTGGATCATGCCATGATCATTAATTTCCATTTAATTGACCACTGATCTCATGCATACCCCGGGAACAGCAGCCAGAGGCTGCTTTGTCTGGGACCTGACACCATCCCGCTTCATCCACCAGCAACAGGACACAGAGCGGCCCTGGCACCGGCCCGAGAGGATGGGGATGAGGAACAGCCTCGCACAGGAAAGTCTGCGAGTGCTCCAAACATCTGACATCCAGCCCAGCCAGGTTCTCATCCCTGAAAATACACAACCCTGACCTACTTCCAGGGAATGCGAGCGCCCGTTTAAACAAATCCCTGATAAATGAAGGCAAGGAACCATTTCCTCCCTATTTCCTTCCATTAGAAACGAAACACTACCATTAATCACCAATAAAGAAATAAAACCCCTAAACGAGCTGCTAGTGACTGCACGAGTCAGGTCCCTCTCTCCCAGCTCATCATGGACCTGACCCCAGGCACAGCCATGCTGCCCTGAGCCAAATCATTGCTCTCTCCTACCTGCACTACATTAAAAACCCCAAACATGCAGAGCTGCTGTCAGGGGTGTGCTGAGGTTCACTGAGGCTCAGCCCCATGGGCATCCCCTGCTTTATTACTCCAATTAATTTATTTTTTTACTCCAATTACTGTTATCCTTTTTTCCCTCCAGGAAAAGCTTATGTGCCAGAGCCCTTCAGGGCAAACAGGCTCCACACTGGGTACAAGTTATTCCTGGGGACAATCCAATTGGACACAGGAGGGAAATTTTTCACAATGAGAACAATCAGCCTTTGGAATAATCTCCCCAGGGAAATGGTAGATTCCCCAGTGATGGATATTGTTAAAATTCAGCTGGACAGGGTGATGGGGCATCTAGTCTGGGTCACGCTTTGCTAGGAAAGGCTGGACCAGATGATCCCTGAGGTCCCTCCCAGTTCCGTGGGTTTATGGAATATCAGGGTCCTTCAATGAGAATTGTTGTTCTGCACACCCTGGGGCAGCCTCCAGCCACAGTGACCACTCCACCCTGCTCCCTGCTCCCCTCTAAAAGCAAACCCCACTTCAGAGATGGCAGCAAGCAAACGCCTCCGTGGCTGCCACAGCGCCAGCGCACCCAAGGGAAGCAGCCGGTCCCCGGGACACCGTGTCCTGGCCAAGTGCTGCCAGGAGCAGCTTGCCGGTAGCTGGAGCAGTTATCTCCGGCAGGGAGGAGGCAGGCGCTGCTTTGCAGAGCGTGCAGGAATTCTTTGTGCACTTGCAGACTTGGCTTGTGGAGGTAACCCTGGGCTGCTTTGCTTTCTCTGAGCCAGATTAGAATCTTGTTTGTGCACCGCGCACAGGGCTGTTTACTTAATGGTGTTGGCAAAACACAGCCCACCCCAAAGCTCAGGGCTGGCCATGCTGGATGCGTGCAGCTCTCAATGCCAGGGAGTG
Organism: Coracopsis vasa; assembly: GCA_026283785.1. Classification (NCBI taxonomy): domain Eukaryota; kingdom Metazoa; phylum Chordata; class Aves; order Psittaciformes; family Psittacidae; genus Coracopsis; species Coracopsis vasa. The sequence goes on from JANHGB010033953.1 coordinate 15,560, forward strand.
TGTAGGTCTTGCTCCAGCATCAGCACTGCAAAGCATCCAAAAGACTCCTCTTCCCCAGGCAGGCTGGCTGTTAACAGCGATGCTGTGGATGCTGAGCACATGGAGATGTCCTGGTTTCTGGTCAAAGCAATGCCTGCATTCCCTGTGAAATGGAGGGACTTATCTCCTTGGGTGAGTGCAGCACAGACCGTGGGGTGCTCACGCCATGATGCTCATGTTTCGCCTGTGTGGTCACAGTCAGCACAGTTATGTGGCTGTAGGATGGGGCTGATGGCAAGTGCTGCTCTGCCTCCTCCTCCTCCTTCATCCTCCAGTCCAACCATACCCAAACTCGGGCCATCCCTAGGAGGGGACCTGACAGGAGGGGACAAGACAAACTCAGGGACATTCCCCCCACCACCAGCGAGGAGCTCAGGAGCTGCCCTTCAGCTCACACCCCTCTGTGCTGCAGAGCCAAAACTCGCTCTAGCCCAGCACGGAGCGAGACACTTCCTGCTCCGGCGCTTATCTCCATGGCCAGGCGGCCTGGAGGAAGCCGAACACCCTCACGCTGCTGCTCTGTGGCTGCTGGCCAAGGGTGCACTTGTGTTTCACACAAACACAGTGGGGACAGCAGCTCCCATCATGGCCATGGCACACAGGCTCCAGCTCGCAGTGTCCCAGCACAGCAGCAAGCCCCCGCGAGCAGCACAGACCACATATAAGTAGTTCTGACCTGATTTTGCTCTTTCTATAACGTAAATCCATATGGACACATCGTGGCGGTCCTGGCTCTGGGGATCCTGATCCAAAAAGCCTTTGGGGGACGCACTTAGGGGTGTTGTGGGTCTTGCAGCTTGGCAAAGGAAGTGTCTGTCCCTTCCTCTGGTCACCTCCTCACCAGCGCTCCATAGGATGTCCGCAATGGCTGCAGGTCACAGATCAAGCACAAACTGACACTGCTGTGTCCCACAGGGACAGTGGGGTCCCTGGATACACCCTCACCCAAGTTACAAACATCCCCCCAAATACTGAACTCCTCACTGATGCACCCAGCACAGCACCCACTGCACATGGCTTAGCTCCTGTGTTAGAGCTCTTGAGGGGGAGAAGATGACCCAGCCTATGTTGTGCCCAGCATCCCCCACTAATGAGCTTCACAACCCACTGCAGGGGTCCAGCAGCATGACCCAAACCTCGGGCAGCTCATGGGATGCACACCCACAGCGCTTGCTGTAGCACACATATGGATTCTGCATCAGCTATGCACCAAGTCCCTCCTCCTGAAAAGCAAGGCTTGCCCTCCGGGCACAGGAACCACTTACCTGCCATAAAAGTCCAGCTTGGGCCTATAAACCTTCCTGGGAAATCAGTTTAGCATTGCTCAAGCACACAGCAGTGCTTGCTTGTGATACCAAATTCACTCCAAAAGATGGATTCGTACCTCCAACAGCTGGGGGGTTTTGGTCCTATCTCATACTACTGGGTCACCCTGGCACAGGATGACTTCCCACAGAGGCCAGTAGACTCCAGCATGTGCTGCTGAGGTGTTTCTTGAGGACATTCTTGAGGACAAGGCACCAGAGCAGCCGTCCCTGCCTATGCACACAGTGTCACTGTGCACATCAACTTAAGCGTTTCTGCAGACTCACTAAGAGGCAGAATGGGAATGTCAGGAGGAGACAGGCTGAAGGCAAACCCTGTGCTCTGTGGCTGAGATTTGACATTTGAGGTTTCTACATGGGAGCAATACAGGGATGCACCCCAAGATGCTGCAGCAAACCTTCAGAAACCAACCATATGCAACAGATGAGCACAAGCCCCTCAGCCCCCCAGGCCTTGGCTGACAACTCACAGAGAGAAATAGAGGGGAATTAGCTAAGTAAATTATGCTGGGAGTTGCTTATTCCATTAAAATACCCACTCACAGGGCATGCAGCCCCACAAGGGGACCCAGGCATTGGGATAAGGGGACGAGAGGCTTTCAGCATCCCTCGTCCCAGTCCCACTGGCACTTTGCACCCTGCAACCACCCCCGTGGCATGAAGAAATGCCAAGAACATGGAAAACCTCGATAAGGTCAGCGAGTAGGAAACGCAGCCAAAATCCTTGAGTTTCATAAGGGGGTTTGACAATAGCCCAGAGAGTTGCCAACTTTCCTTCCAAGTGACAAGTGCGCTCGGAAACTTCAGGCTCTCTGCAAGGAAAAGAGCTGAAAAGAAAAGAAACTTTGCTAAAAGAGGGAGTTTTGGGGCTGCTTTGCTGAATTCCAGCTGTGAGATCATGAGAAATATCCCCTTGGTGTGACTGAGCTGGGGGCTGCCTTTGCTTGTCCCCAGCCCAGGAGGGAGCAAAGGAAATTGATAGAATGAAATTCAAAAGCAATGTTTCTGGATAAACGTTTAGGCTTTGCTATAAGCTCCTGATGCAACAGCTCCCACCACAACCGGGATCTTTTTGCATTTCAAAGTTGGGATTTTCAATGCAAATGCTGCCGAGCAGCCAAAGCTGAGCCCTGCTGTGGGGCTAGAGGGCTCCCTTGGCTCTGCTGGCCACAAGCCATGGGGTTTGCTCCTGGAGAAACCCTCGGTCCTGCTGGCGGATGGGATGGAGGTGAAAATCCTCCAAGGAATTTGCTCAGGGAGGTGCTTGGGTGAAGCCATTTCTTGTCCCAGATGGAGACGGGGAGCTCTGAAGGTTGCACTACCCTGCTGTGGAAAGGGCAGCGTTCAGCCAAAGCCTTTATCTAGCAGTAGAAATGAGTGAAAAAGCAGCATACTGGGAGCTGAGCTCTGCAATGCGTTTGTGCCCGAACAGGGGCTGCAGAGACCCAGCTCCAAACTCCCAATAAAGCATTTGGGCCCAAAGAGACCTGATGCACAGGTCCCAGAACCTTCCCTGAGCAAACTTGCTGGAAGCTGGGTACCCTGAATGACCTCGATTTTGGGCAGATCCAGCAATGGCCACAGGGCCACACCATCCCCATCACCCCGTGTGGTACCAGGGTCCCATCCTGCCCCTTCCAAAAGCAGGAAACAGTACTCGCAGCCCTGGCAATTAATATTTCCATGGGTCACTGTGTTTGCAAAGCATCTGGGATTTGCATTTGATTAAAATGAAGTGCTAGGAAAATAAAGGCACTAAAGGCAGTTCCTCAGTGCAGCTGGACCAGGGTAAGGTCCATGGCATGACCGATCCAAGGGGAATAGCACGGATAGGAGGACAAAGCCCCCAAATTCGATGTAAAAGTGAGTGAGAGCAGGGGCTGTGACCTGGGCAGGCCGAACACCAGCCAAAGCACACCTGAAGCGCTCCGGATGACTCCCAGAGCCTGCTCAGTTTTGTCCTCCCGCTTCAGCACAGGATTTGTATATGGAAAAAACATGCCAGGCGCATGACAACAGACCTGCTCCATCTGGATAAACAGTTAACCGAGCAGTCAAAATAGCTGGTGCTACGGAACAGCTGCTGGGACAGGAGACAGCGGCAGAGGAGACGCATCGCTGGAAAAACGGGATGGGAGGAAGGAAGTGCTCGAGCATGGGGATGTGGGAACAGGCAGCGGGAGGAGGCCCTGCACGAGCTGAGACCCCCCACACTCCTTGCACTACGAGGGATCCCCTGGGCTCTGCTGAGCCTCTTCCCTGGAGCATCTCAAACGTGGGTGCTGAAGCGATGCCCCTGCCCTAAACACAGGTGCCTGGCTCATGCCACAGGACCAGGACAAGGGGGTGCCCCACAGCAATATGAGGGAGATGGCAGGAGACCCTGCCCACACACTGTCCCCCCAGGAGCTCAGCTCCATGGGGCTTACAGGGGGATTGGTGCTGGGGGCAGCTGCACCTATGACCCTGAGGTGGGTCCTCTGTTAGAGGCTTCAGGCTGGGGCAGCATCCTAAAAAGCTGCATGGAGAATCAGAGCTCCAGAAAACCTGCTCACCAGGAGAGCTGGGAGTGGGAATGGGAGATATGGGGTGGGAGGTGATGCTGGACCCTCTGGAAGCAGAGGGAGAGCTCCCACAGGGCAGCACTGCGCATCCCGCCCTAGGCAGGACATCACCAGGGATATGGGCTCCCTGCAAAGGACTTTCAAAGGAGGGAATGGCCCTTTTCCATCCCTACTGATTAGATGGGGCTTAGCCCTATTCCAGACACCAGAACCAGCTGCCTGCACTGTTAAGCCTGGATTAGCTTCCCCCAAAATGATGCAAAAAGGCCACGTTTCACCAAAAGGGAAGTTTTCCAGCAGAAAGCTTGTGGCCATTGGGCTGCCTGTCCCCAGACCCACACCCTGGACCCCACACCAGAACTACTGATGCCCATTAGGGATGGTTTCCCTGTGGTCAGAGCACAGGAACCACAGAGTTTCCACAGGAATTGGGCAGCTCCCAGCCATGCACATTGTTTGCTCCAGGACAGGCCCAGCACCTCAATAGTGGCTTTTCTTAAGCACATCCCCAGGGACAGGGAGGTTCACATTGCTGGGAAGGAGCTGGAGCCTTGGCATCAGCTCCCCCTCTCCCCAGATACCCTGCAGCAAAGCTCTTGATGGGAACAGCTCTGCAGGATGAATGGGACAGAGCCTTTCCCACCTGCAGTGCCAGGATGCATCTCAATACACTTGTGTCCACCTTGCTACAACGCACAGTAGGGTTACAGGGACAGTCATTTCAGTAGGTCTCAATTCCACCTCCCAGAGGAAAACTCCCAGGCTCAGACTGGATCTTGCCATGATGTGTTACTACGTGGATGATGAAGAGCCGTTTCTGAGCTTACAACCCTCCCAGCACCTCTCCCACCCTTCATCTTTCATCTGTTGCTCCATTAGGAATACAGTGCTTATTCCCACCACGTGGCAGGGACATGACCACAAAGCCCTCGCTCCATGTTAGATGTGCTCATATTCCCATTGCTGATTTCCAGTGCTACGTACCTGGATCATTATCATTAATAAATGCTCATTTATTAATGATTTCTCTCTGATTCACTAAATCACAGCAACGCCACCGGCAGGAGCAGCAGATGCTCTGGGTGGGTCAGTAGGAGTAGGAAGCATCACAGCATCACAGCAGTAGGAAGCATCACAGATGGCTCGAGTCCCAAGATCCAGGCAGTGGAAGTGCCTGACGGACACCCTGGATTGATGAAAAAAACATTAAAAGATTTGTTAACCCTTTGAGAATTAGTTTGTGATAGAATTGGGCAAACAGGGACGAGAGCTCACTCTGAAATTTCCACGTTGGAAAAGGCCACAAAATGTCAACGTTCCCAGGGAAGATTAGGGGGAAAGAAAGCCGTTCTGCTTTGGCCAAAATGTTGTATTTCTGCAAAATCACTTTGTTGTCTTTGTGGTGTTTCAGAGCCCAATCTAAAGCCAATTATTTCCAAACAAGTGTAACTTTGCAAGCACAACAATGTAAATATTTGCCCTGACGGAGTGAAAAAGGCTGCTCCAGCATTGCCAGGCCCTTCCCTCGCTCCAGCTCCCCCACCCAGCCTGTTTTGATTCCCTTTTTATGAGAAATCAACAGCTGGAGAAAGCTTTTGGATTTTCCAATGGAAAAGAGCAGGAGGGACGCTGCTGCTACAAGTTCCGCCTATTAGCGCCTGGCTCGCCGGCCCCTCGGCTGCTGTGAATTTTCCATTGCTGGAAATCTTAACTATCAGAAGTGGATGTTTTTCCCGCAGACACACGGGTCAGCAGCTCCCTGCACACAACCATTCCACCCAGCCTGAGCCATTGCTCCTGGAAAGCTGTTTTCCACCCGACGCAGCCTGGTTTGGTCTGACCGCAGGGAGCGGAGCAGCGGGAAAGCCAGACCAGCGCTCAACACTCCAGCCCTTCCTGCTTACGCGCCTTGGCACAGCTCCATCCCTCCCAGATGTGCCTATGCTCCAGATGTGCAGCACCACAGCAAAACGGCAGCAGCCCTTGTGGGTGTCCCATGGAGCTGGTGTCAGGGACATAAAATCACAGAAGCATCCAGGTTGGAAAAGACCTTTAAGATCCTGAAGTCTAACCATTACACCAGCACTGCCAAGTCCACCTCTAAACCATGTCCCTAAGGGCCTTGTCATTTAAATACCCTCAGGCATGGTGACTCCGGCACTGTCCTGGGCAGCCTGTTCCAATGCCTGAGCACCCTTCTGGGGGAGACATTTTTCCTAATATTCAATAAAAACCTCCCCTGGTGCAGCTTGAGGCCATTTCCTCTTGTCCTATCACTTGCTACTTGGGAGAAGAGACCGACCCCACCTCACTACAACCTCCTTTCAGGCAGTTATAGAGAACAATAAGGTCCCCCCTCAGCCTTCTCTCCTCCAGACTAAACCCCCCAGGTCCCTCAGCCATTCTCCATCAGACTTGTGCTCCAGATCCTTCACCAGCTCTGTTGCTCTTTGTTGGACCTACTCCAGAGATTCAGCAGGGATTCTGCAGTAGAATAAGACATGGCTCATGCTACAGCAGATCCCAAACAGCTTGAACTTCAGGCACCATTCAGCAACTCTAGCACAGCGCTTGGGGTCAGCACATGCACAGGGCTGCAAGACCTCAGCAGTGTTGCTAAACCCAGCCTTGTTTTATGAAGAACTTAAAGGTATTTATGTTTCTTGCAAGCGGGAACACCCTCACCACCTGCCAAATGCACCACATTCATCAAAACCACTATTTTCAACCCATTAATTAAATATTTAGAAGCGACACCAAAGCTGCAGGACAGTAAGTAACAGTAACATTGGGGTGAAATAAGGAGGAGGTTTCACTTAATTCTTCTGTTGCCAGCATGCACAAAAGTAAGGCCAAATCCTGGAAGCCTGCTCCCTGCCTCCAGCCCGTCCTTGTCACCAGAACCATCGCATCTCTTCTGGCTGGGGCTTTGTATCCCCCAAAGCTTCTCCCCTCTCCTCTTTGGGTCCCAGCAGGAAGGGCTGGAGCTGTGGGATTAAACCTCACAGCCTGGGGGTGGAATTCTCTGCCTGGCTCCAGAGGTTTCCCGATCTCGGTGCAGCAGTGAGTCAGTGGAGAGTGTGACTCAGTGTTCAGTGCACAGAGCAGGGAAAGCAAATACCGGCAGCTCCTCCATGCCACAACGGTGGATCCCATGATTCCGGTGCTAGGGACAAACCTCAGCCACGTCTGGCAGGGGAAGAAATGAAAAGCAGGATCCTTATAGTCAAGTCACCTCAATAAAGGTGAAGATAAGCCCTGTCTGCTCATGGGATTCCTGAAATCCATCACAAATCTGAACCTGGGGCAGGAGGAACTCCTTGTGCAAGTGAAGGGAAATCCACCCCAGGATCATTTCCACCTCTGGGTGTTTTCCTTTGGGCACGCAGCAACCACAACTCATGAAGGCGAGACATTTCCCTTTTCTAAATGTCCCTACAAGCAATGCAGTCCCCTGGGAAGGCTCCTGGCACCACGGAAAGCGCAGAGTCAGGATCCTGTGGAAGAAAAGCCGCTCTTCATGCTGCACTGCAGCCCTCGTGCTATTCCTAGGAGCTGGGCCAGTTCCTGCTGCCTGATGGGCACATGAGGTCAATATCCCAAACCCACTAATTCTGGGAGGTTTTATGCATGGAGGGAAAGCATTCAGTTAGAAACCCCCTCAGTGTATCTGCATAATTCCTGCTGATGGTCTATAGGGACATCATTGTCCCCAGCCCTCCTCAAGGTCCTCAATGCAAACCACACCATCCCCAGCCCTGCCACCACAGGCACAACCATTTTAAGAGTAAAAGCCAGAAAGCAAAGCTGTGCCAAGGAGCTGTAGCTGAACAGGCTGGTTTGAGGCCATTGCCTGCAGAAAACCAGTCCCAGGGGAGCAAGGGTTTCCTGAATCAGGAAGGGTGACGAGGGCACAGGACCAGAGCTGAGCTTTTCTCAGTCTTTTCTTTTAGGTGGCAGAGAAATCTGACAGCAACAGAAAGGAGCTGGAAAAACAAATAGGTGTGTCCGGCAGCAGAAGGGCCGTAGCTATAGCAATGGGACAAGCCCTGTTGACAAAGGCTGCACAAAGGACCTTCTTTTAGAGGCTGAAAGCAGTTTATGAGCTGGCAGGGCTCCCTTGGGGAGGAGCTGGGGCTGCCACCATCCCCTGGGAGGCAGAAGCTAAAAATCCAGGATGGGGGGGAACACAGAATCATAGGATCACAGAATGGTTTGGGTTGGAAAGGACCTTAAGATCATCCAGTTCTAACTCCCTGCCATGGGCAGGGACACCTCACACTAACCTGGTGCCTGCAGCATCCCCTGGGGCCGGAGCTGCAGTGCATTCCTGGGAGGCCCATGGAAATGGGGTGTCATAGAGGGGCTGCTCCCCAGGGCATGGGAGGGTCCCCAAAGGGATGGTTTATTTTGCGGATCCCCCAAGCTCTGCTTGCCAGGATGTTGTGTTTCTGGTGTCACCATTTGCCGGTGCAGCCTGGGGCTAATGCTTGCTAGCTTATAGAGGTGGCCAAGGCTTGGATGCTGCCTGAGCTGGATGCCACTCGAGCTGGATGTCACCCTCAAGCCTTCCTTGCTCCGATCCCACGCACCTGCAAAGGGAGAGGCAAAATGCTGCTGGAGGGTTTTGCAGCCACTCAGAAAGCCCTGAAGGCAGTGCCCAAAGCAAGACCATGAATAACAGGGGTTGACCAATACCTGACCATTACACTGCATCTGGGGGTGCAGCACCACCAAACAGCCACAGGCCCCTGTCTTGCCTTCCTCCTCCTGTGTCCCATGCAGAAAGTGGGGTCTGGCTCAGCAAAAACCTCCTGGGACATCCAACACAACAAAGGAGATACATGTGAGCCAGAAGCTTGGCTGAGCCATCGGAGGAGATCAGAGGGACAAGCTGCACGGTGGTGAGGGCAGAGCAAGGCTGGGGCAGCCAGCAGCTCAATGCCAGGGGACTGGTGGTGGGACACAACACCCAGCTTCTGCCCAGAGAGATTCACGCTCAGGTTGAGTTTTGCTGCAGATGAGGGCTCCCAAATACTGAACTGAAGCACTCACAAGCTGGGGCTGAGCTGCAGTCGTCCGTTTTAACTTATCTGAGACTAAGAAAAGATTAGTTTGTAATTAAAGCCATGGATCAGCACTGACAACAGCATGACTCCGCATGCTGCCACCTCACACCACAGGAACACGCCTGCAGCTGACTGTGAACAAGAGGAGCCCAAACCTCACCAGCAAGCAAATCTCTATTTAGGGCTAGCCTGAGACCTTAAGGGGTATTTGGGAGAACAAGCAAGTGGGGATGCCTCTCCCATCTGGATCTGGCAGCCAGAGTGCTGACCAGAGCATGGTGGTTCCCAGCGCTAGAAGATGCTACATGGGCAACCATAAGAAGGCTGCAGAAACCAATAATAGGAGAGCACAGGCGCCTTATGGGTGCAGCAGGGATCTGCTTCCCCAGCAGCCTCATGGAAAGGGCAATGTAAAAATCAGAAGTCATGTTAAGACAATCACTTACAGTTTATGCCTGTGCAAATGGAGCAATCACTACTCTGGTCTCTGTTAGCTCAAGCCAGGCTGAAGTGTTGCTAAGCCAGGTCAGACTGTGCAGTTCTCTGAAATCAAAGGAGGAAAAGTCTTAAAAGGAGAAAAGCCAAAGGCTGCCTTGGGCAGCCTGTGCTGGTGTCATGGCTGTGCTCTTCAGGGCAGTAAATGGCTGGTGGGCCACTTGTGTGCTGAGAGCCACATCCTGAGATTGGGAAGGAGCTGGACACAGGCCCAGGTAAAGCCAGCACTGTCACCCAGCACTGCACTGGTGAGGAGTAGCAGGCTGCTTTCTAGGGCAATTCAAAAGCAGGGAAAGAAAGCTCCTCTTGCTCAGGAGCCCAGGAATACCACATGTATTGCAAAGGGCAGAGCAGTCCCAGCAGTGACACACAAGGGGGTTGCAATGCAGAGGAACTGCAGAGCTGCTTTTAGAATCAAAGAATCAACCAGGCTGGAAAAGATCTTTAAGATCATCTAGTTCAATCATCCCCCAGCACTGCCAAGGCCATCACTAACCCATGGCACTGAGGCCTCGTCTACACAGTGTGTGAACACTTCCAGGGACGGTGGCTCCAGCACTGCCCTGGGCAGCCTGTTCCAATGCCTGAGCGCACCCTTTGGGGAAGACATCGTCCCTAACATCCGATCTAAACCTCCTCTGGCACAGCCCTGGAGTCCGGCAGACACCCGGTTCCTGCACCGTGGCCGGAGCCGGGAATGCAGCGTGTGCCCAGCGCCGCGGGGCCGCAGCCGCTCCGGGGGCGAGCATCCCCGTATGTCACCCTTGTTGCTGTACAAGAACAGGCACTTCCCGGTCCCCACGACGGGACTCGCTGTTCCCGGTGCTTGGCTCCGGAGCTGCGTGAGCAGCGAGCTGGGAAGGGAACGTGTGATTTTTATGCAGAAGAAACTCTACCAGCAGCAGCCGCAACAGCACAAATGGCTCTTAACTGAGCGCAGCCACCCTGCACCCTCCACTGGCCCAGGGGGCATGAAGCATCGAGCACTGGAAAGCAAGCAGGCAAAACCCCTAAGGAACTGGAGGGATCTTTCTCATGCCCTTCTAACACTGATTTTGGCTAGGAGGAGACCTTGTGGAGCAGAGCAGCATCTCTAATTCCTACAGTGCATTGCAAGCACAAGGGACAGACAGTGGGACCTCCTGGACATCAATCCACACTGCTCATCCATGGATTCCACCCTTGCCTGGAGTGCAGACTTAAAGAAAAGCTATAGCCGCTCAGCAGCAGGCTCTGCTGGTTTTAAGCATTATTAGTGCAAAATTCAGGAGGGGTTTGCTTTACTCCCTGAGAGCTTTTGAGTTTGTGATAAATAAATGAACTATTTTCAGCTCCCTGGGTCCTGCCTCCCACAACCTAATGAAACCACAGGAGAGAACCGGCACACTGGGGAGAGCATGAGCAAAGAGCACACTCTCCACCACGCCATCAGCGCTGAGGAAGCTGAGACACCTTCTGCAGACAAATAAGGTGCCAGAAGATCAAATGCATCACGATGTGTTTTGAGACCAGTGAATGAGAGGAGGAAAAGGCAGTTTTTCAGAGCAACGCAAGAAGGACAATCATTAAAGGCAAAGAGACATCATTTAAAATCCAGCAGCATATCCAAAATTGACCCCGTGGAGGATGAAACGCTCTTTTTCCTTTAAATATTAACATTCACAGTATGAAGGAACAAAAACATCTTAAAAAAAAAACCCAAAGGGAATTGGTCAGGAGAAAAAAGCCCAACCTGATACTCCAAGGAGCATAAACCCCAAGGAATGGGGGGTATTTATCTGAAACCATTGACATTTTTTATTAATGAGCTTTCCGTGGGTGGTTTATGTAAAGGAGAAGGGTAAGAGACGCAGACACGACTTATTCTCAAGATGAAAGGTCTCCTGACTCAACGCTTCTCCTGACTCAAGAATTCGTCTTTGTGTTTGCTGCCTTCGCAGATCCTGCTGGATGCAAGACAAAGCTGTACAATTTGTGAGCTTCCTATCAACAGAGCAGGCTGTTTAGGCTCCAAGGCAACAAAACCAAGTTAAAGCCTCCTCTGAAATGCTTAACTACATATGCTTACTATTACACCTGAATTCCAGATTTAATTTAATCTAAGCACAGTGATGAACTGAAGCCCTAATAAATGTCTCACTACATCTACATATTGAAGTCTCCCTGTTATAGGTATTCTATAGAAGATGGCTTATTAGAGAGTGAAGAATCTTCATAGGATGCTTTTACTAATGAGAAAGTGTAAGGGGAAGCCTTTTCTGTCATTCCTCAGGCATTAATATAGGATCAGTCACCCAGAAACTCAGACTGAGCTTCAACAACCTGCAGTTGATGGCAGGAACTGCACTACAACCCCTTCCAGGATTACAACCCCTACATGCACTACAATCCTCACCTGCAAAGCCCTTCTAGAGCAACACTCTGCCACTGTCCAACAGTACAGAAATAACTCAGTCATACAGTTTGTGGAAACTTACTGGGTCTGGTTAACAACACATGAGGAATGTATATTTAAATAAAGTAATTACCAAAACATGCTGTGCAGCACTTCACCTCTTTTCACTTTGTTTTGCCTTTGTCTGTGTTCCTGATGCAGCAGCAATGCCAGTGGATGAGCAGAGCAGCAGCTCCTTTGGAGTCCAGTAAGAGGTTTTGCTGGTTCCTAGAAATTGTATGTGGTTGAGGAAGTTAAAACCTTTGGGTGGCTGAAAGGCAGCGAGGTAAAAGCTGAGCTCCAAACCCAGCTCCACAAAGCTGCATTAAAGATAAGGGCAATCACTCATTACAAAGAGCTGAACATTTGGAATTAGATGATCTTTAAGGTCCCTTCCAACCCAAACCATTCTATGAATAATTCTACATGTCAGATATTAAGCACGACAGAGTAAGAAGGTATGATGTTTAGCAACCACCTTACCAACACCTCCTGGAAGAGAGCAAACACCATCTGAGAGCAGCAAGCCTGAGTGCCAGTTCTCCCTGTATCCCTAAGGAAACACCGCACATCTCATCTCTGCCAAGAGAAGGAGCCACAAAACACACCTTTGTGGGGGACTTGCAGCAAGGCACAGAGATGCACTAAAGCAGGTCACAAAAGTAAGAGACAGCTGGAAATGTGTTGTTGTAGTCACTGCTCAGAACCATCAGGGAACACAATCAAGCTCACCACAATTAGCCAAACCTCAGTCCTTTGCAGGTAGGGATGGAGAACACTCCCAAACAGTGCTGGTGAAGAGAGGAACTCTCACTGCCGGATGTGGTCCACACCATGCTTACAAAATGGAGCATCTCATCCAGCAGTCACTCATGTGCAAATGCAGGTCTCAAAATGGCTTGGAGTAAGCATGTTTGATGCTACAGGTGCTAGGAGATGCTTACAAAGTGCTTTGGAAATAAGCCTGTGAGAGAAGGTACCGCTGACAAATATTTGCAGGCACTTTAATTTTATATTCCTTTGGTTTTAATAAAACTGACTTTTTCCCTGCAAGACAAGCTTAAATATTTGTTATTTGCACTGCAAATGTTAACAACAAAAAAAAGCAGTAATATTTATGGGAAGTCAGACAGTGAGGTGGGGGATGGAAGCAAGAAACCAGCTTTAAAAAGAGAATAAAAACAATTGTCAGGAAAGCATTTGTAAGGAGAAATTCCCCAGCAAAACCTGTAACTTAGGTGGAAAGATTTCTGTCTCCCAGACAGTCCAGTTTTCCTTTCTCTACTTCTCCCCGTGTTCCCTAAATCTAAACATGCTCAGCCCTTGCATATAAAAAGAATGACTCTCTAAATGCTAAGGCCCACTCCAAAACTGAGATTTCCATCTATATATCAGCAATGCTTGTTGATGGAAGCAATGCTCCAGTTGGAGGAAATAAGTGTTTCTGGGGGTGGGGGGAGGAGGAGAGTGTGTGTGTTAAAGGGTTTATTCCTCCTTAAACTGCATACTCATTTATGAGCCCCACCACAATGTTGCAGCCTGGGTTTGAACTGGGTACCAACTTTTTGTTATTTTTTTATGCTTATTATTTAGGAGGTAAAAATCAGGCAAGATTACTGCAGAACAGACCCAATTCAATTAGACCTAACCATCATGGAAAGAATGAGCTTTAATCTTACTTCCTTTACCTCTTACTTAATTCCTTCCCTATTCATAGTGGATTTCTCTCTTATTCACTTGAATCGGAATTGACTTCTGTAATTGAAATTCAGAGGTGGGCCAGATTGCAGTTTCCCATACAAAGCCCAGCACAGTTCCTGTTTTTCCAGGCCATTTTACCAATGCACATTTAGTTATTATCCAGCCTGATCTCCTGAAGTGTTGAAAAGCATCCCCTTCACATATATTAATTTGTTTTCCAACATTCTAGTAGCCTTGCCTAAAGACCAGGTCATTCCTTTCATAGGCTCCCATGGTTGTGGTTGTTGTTTGTTCCCTGGAAACAGGGGAGGCTCCTTGTGCTGGTGGTTTCCCCAGCTGATATCCAACATGACTCACTTCTGGTCGCAAGAAACCACATTCATCATTAAAAAGGGAAAGTACTGAATCTCATTATCAGAGCCTTGCTCTGCTCCAGTGTGCCCATATTTTATAGCAGGGCACCTTCATGGATTTGCAGATGGTCACTGCAGGTTTAAGATGATAAAAAGGGCAGGTCTTGACCTAATGGTACATTGCAGCCTAATTTGGACCTCTTGGAAGAAAAACATTTTTAATTTTAATTAACTTGTTCTGAAAAACAGTGTTTCACAAACATGATGGTTGTGACCTCCCTTACATCCCAGTGCCTGGGACCACACTAAATTTAACAGCAGATTAAACTGAACGTGTTAGATTTACCACTGTGCTGAAGCCTCAAACGCGGCTGTCTCAGGGGATGCTCCCCACTCTTCCACAGCTTCACAACCATACTATTTGTATTTAATAAAATTACCTAATTAACCATTCCCTGAGCAGATGGAACCAATGGAAACAACTTACAGCTGTAGGTAAATACAGAAAGACATCAACTTGCTCACACTTCCTTGAACAACCCTTTCCTCAAGCCAAACCCAAGGTAAATAAGCTTCTACACTGAGCTATTAGACTAGGTAGGCACAAGCACCTCCATCGATAAACACTACTAGTTAGAATCAAGAGGTACCAAGACAAATCTCAGCTTTACATGAGACATCTGGGGCCCCAGATGCATGTTTCAGATGCAAAAGTAAACGCAGGCACTGAAACCAGTGTATATCCATGGGAAACCTTCATTTTTAGGATAAGGCCACTGGAGTGTATGGAGCAGGGCTAGAATTCAAGAGATGACTCCAGAAGTACGTATCATATGTAGTTCAATACAGTATCAGATATATACTGACTGCATGAAGAAAGTTTTGCTTACAGGCACTGAAATTGAAGACGCCCAAGAAAGCCCCTGGCTGTCACTGCAAATCCAAGCATTCACCAGTCAGTGAGGAAAGGAAAAAAGCAAACAAAAAGCCAGACATTGTGTTGTACATTTTTGTTTTTATAGAATTTTTACAATATATTTCTCTTCATTTGCATATTTTACCCACATCTGTAGCTTTCTTTTTACATGTTGAACTGAACTGGAAGAAATCTAAAGGCCTGATATATTTTAAACAACTGATAAAAATTGCAAAGTAGTAAACCCGTAAGAAAAGAAATTATAAAACTCTCTTTTGTAAGTGTTTAATGAAAGCTCAAATGTATCATTAGGAACAATATGGTTTGATTTAAACACATCATCAGGTGATTCAGGCAGGACAACTTTTGTTTTTGTTATATTAGGCACATTTTTTTCTGCATACCTGTTTTTCCCAGACAGTTTTATAGTACTCAATAGTATCATCCACATCCACTTGGAACTGCTGCAGGATTCTCAAAATGTGATTGATCATGAATATTCATTATTGGTATTTGCTTCCTTTCTTTATAACTATCAGAAGGAAAAAAAATTATTAATAATCAGTGTTTCTTGTCTCTTAAAAAATCCATAATGAATGATTCAGTTGTAAGGCAGCAACAGATTCGGTGTCAACTCAGGTCACAGTCCTTCAGTTCCATCTAGTGGGTAGAGATTATAGGTAGTGGACACTGTTCCTAGACAGTCCCTTCAGGGCAAGGCGACTGACTCATGGGGCCAGTTACTGCTGGTAGAGTAAGTTAAGTGGTACACCTAAGTAAGGAACACTGGCCACTCCTGTGTCATCCTCGCAGCCTCATGTCTTTATACAGAGAGCAAAAAGACAGTCTACTGGGGGAAAAAAAGTGACTATGCTAGAGCCATGAGAGGTTCTGTGAAGGGTTTATTTACAGTCTTCATCCCTGATGTGAAAAAAAGAGAAAAGCCTTCTTTGACTAACACAGGCAGATCTCAGCAGCATGCTACATGCCTTAGCTAATCAGCCCATTGCATATCCTTGACCACTTAGCCATGGATTCACACTGAGGCAGTGAACAGGAAGTCCTACTGCTCCAGAAGAGCAATTTCAAAATGCTCACCTGCCCATCAATTTGACTCCCTAAAGGAGACTAAAGAATGTCTCATTTTGGTGGAGCAACTTCCCAATCCCAGAATCTGCTCATGCTATTAGGAACTGTGGATCAGTCGCTCCTCGGAGATCTCTCAGACACCCCTGCAGTGAGATTGCAAACTCCAGTACATTGCTCAGATGTGGGAACAAAATGAACTATGTGTTAAAGATATGCTCCAACTCTGATAAGTCCCTTCCCATCATGATCTCATTCAGGAAGGAAGGAGGGCTTTAACCTTCAAGTATACTCGAGGAGGGGGTTCAAAGGAGTATCTCTCTGCCTCCTTTCAGACTTTGATAAATGGTACATTTTCCCTGAATTCTGGCATTCTCATTTGCTAAGAGGGCCACTCCGATCCTGAAGGCAATGGCTTTCAGAATAGTGCTGCTTTTAAGTCTTTCAGGCAGAATAATCACATTCTGATTCAAGCTGATCTGAAGCAACATTCGCTTTGCACTCACCTGGCTGAACAGAATTCAAATCATCTCTAACTACAGCACTAGAGGCTGTCCGAGAAAAGGGGATATATTACTGCACATTTCCCTCTCAGGGAAAGATTGGACCACCGTTAAAATTCCAGCCCCAGCAGATAAGACCATCAGTTCAGAGGTCATCCCTCAATGCAGTGCTCCTGTACACACTGCACATTGACATTCAGGCACCATTCCCCTTTTGGACAAGCAAGGTCCTTGGGCAAGCATATTTCTTTCTGATAGAGCCACTGCCTTTACACAACCTGCACTCAGTTATTACTGAAGCTTTTGGGTCCCTTTCTTTCATATCCTGATGTTGATGAAGGGAGGAAGAAAATAATTAACATAAATTTCTCTGAATTCATACCTGACAAGACCATACTGTCTAACGGTATATAAAATGCACCCCCAAATGCTTTTTTGTTCTTTACAATTCTTTGGAAAGGGAATAACCAGCATAGTTGAGCAGGAAGAAAGCCAATTTATTTCAGCATAGAAGGTCTGCAATTGATTCCATGTTCACTAGGAGTAATGCAGTTATTGCTCTATATGGTAAGACTCGATTGGTCATTAACCCCCACCCTGAGTGCTGGGAGTCTGGGTTCCCAGCATTGCCAAGAAGGACCTCCCAAGCCACTAGTATTGAAATAATTGGAAGAAAAAAGCTTCATTAATAATTTCTTGTAAAGATGTGATCTTTGAGAAACATGTAAGTTCCTCAGTTCTTCATATTACCACTGCTTTGTGAATGGAGGCTAGCCTTTGCTCTCCACACTAGAATGATGCACTACTTAGAACACCACATTGGAAATAAGGTAAGAATAGATGATCCAGCTGATCAAATCAAAGAACATGAGACACAAACTTCTTGCACAAGGATGCTCTGAAACTGGAACCCTTTAACTGCTATGCAAATCACCCAGAATTTGTTTTACAACCTGTAGTTTAGCAAGAATTAAAGTCCTTTTTCTTGGGTAGTAGCCTTCAAAGCAAAAGCAAACATGACAGGATTTAAGTGTGGACCATTTCTGCATCAGCCCACCAGATTCTGGTTTGCCTGTCTCACTTCAGTTACATATAACAGACACTGATGATGGCATCACTCCAAGTCATTTCCATATCAGGTTCCATCAATAAAGTTTCCCTGGGAGCAGATGATACCAATGCAGGGGCCTTCCATTCTCAGCTACCTTCTTCCATTTACTTCCTCTGGGTAAAAAAAAAGTATTGTTCAGTTTACTCTAACATGCTACAATATGTGCATACATAACTGTAGGCGACGCGTGAGTTACTTCAAGATGTGCTTTTTCATTGAAGTGCGCTTTTACTTTTACAAATTCTACATCAAGGTGGAAGGAAGGAAGGAAGGAAGGCAGGCTGCAGAGTGCTCATACACTGAAGCTGAAGGAACTTTTCCTGAACGGAGTTAAGATGTTCGTTCCAATGTCCTATGGACAAACTACTCTATCCCATGCACTCCGGCCTGAGCCAGTATTAAACATTCCAGAAACTTGTTGATTTGTTTGGATAGTTAATGGCAAGGCTGATAGCAGCAATGTTCTTCAGGGCCTAAAAGAGAGAAGGAAAAAAAGAAATCATGATTCTCCTCAATCCAAAATGAAAGAAAACCTTGTATGAAATTAAACAGACTTAGATAAATAACCATCCTATTTCTAGCTGGTCCTCCTATGGTAGTGCAATAATTGTCATGTATCCAGGCAGTTCCAGCAAGGCAACTGCATTTCCAGCTACTGAAAAACCAGCCCCCATCCCCATTTCCACATTTTGGCAGTTGAGAGGTCAGTTTGGTAAACAAGATATATATACCTGATGACACCCAACAGCCAGTTTGTGGCACATCAGCTGACTATGAAAGGAGAACATTTGTGCATAGTTCATTCACATATTTCAGAGGCCTTTCATGGTATTGTAAAGTAAAAGTACATTTATCTCTACTTTATACAACTCCACTGGGCAGTTAGAAACCATTCAGTATCTCTGCATGCCAGAAAGATATTGCAAAACCACACATCACTGAGGTTGTGCAATCTTATTACCTGTGCTGTGCAGCGATGAAGATGATCTTCAGTATTTAAGGCAAGCAAATACTCCTGTAGAGATCCAAGCTCCTGCAAGAAAGCATTCAGTGAATACCAACACTTCTACTAAAGATATCATCCTACTAATTAACATTAAAATGCTGATCATTATAGTAGTCCCCATGAACCAAAGGTATCTGAACTACACATAACACTCTCCCTGACTAGAACACAGTTTGTGACCACAGAAATCAGTTCATTACAGACTGTTCCTATGTAACGTGCAAAACCAACTCAAGGAAAGCCACATTTAAATGCCTTTAAATTAATTATTAAACCAGCATTCCTCTCAGAAGAAAGAGCGGCTTTAGGGCTTGCTGCCTTAAGTGCATAAGAAGGAGTCATGACTATTACATAAGGCCCCACAATGGATATGGCAACAGTATGCCCCTCTATCAGAATTTGCTACCAGACTCCACAAGAGAAAGTTTTTAATGTGTCTGAAGCATTTAATGGTTCTAAAGCTCTGATGAACTTTGCCAAGATAAAGGAAAACTGCTTTTAATTTAACACTGAAGTAGGTATCATTCTGGGCACTGGGGAGAGGAGGGATACAAATACAGGAACTGCTTACAGTAACTCTGTTTTCTGTAACAAAGAAGAGTTCTGCAAGTGCACGATGAAGAGGAAGAAGAATCCCAGGCTTGGCCATGTCATGACACAAGTTGTTTTCCATATGGGTAAAAAGCTGCCAAAGTGGCTTCAACAAGGTAAGGTCACAGTCCCTGGAAAAAGGTAATTCAAATGAAATAGTGAGTACCCATGACCTTATGCCTGTTTCTGGGAAGGAAAGAAACCCAACACAAAACTGCAAACAAATTCAAGAGAACAAAACCATACAGTTTTAACAGATGTATAAATGAAGAAACTAGAATTATTCTAAAATTTAAATTCAGTCAAGTGTTTCAGCACAATTAATTTCATTCTGAATCAGTGGAGAAAACCTCACATCTGTGAATATGTCCAAAGGACTTTCGTAAAACTAAGTGGCCTCCTGAAATGAGGACTTTAAAATAACTATATACATCACTTTGCGAAATGCTGTAGCTCCATTGACTGAAATTATCCAATATTGCACTACAGCACTAAGCAAGTGATGCCCTTGTATAGGGCAGACAGGAGCTGATCTATAGATTTAAAAACAATTCCAACCCTGCCTCCTTCCTACTCCCGAGTTAAAGCCAATTAATCCAAACATTACT
>JANHGB010033954.1:10346-32971 GCA_026283785.1 Coracopsis vasa
GAGACACCCACCGGCCCTTCAAGTCAACCAGAGACAGTTTTTTCCCTGATATAATGTTTCTTAGGCTAACAAGCAGGATGATTGGAAAGCACGGGAAAGAAGGAAACACAGCCACTGAGAGCTGGTCAGCGCTGGGATCATTGTAGGTACAGAGCCAGTGTGCCAAGCCAGGCCTCTCTCGTGCATTTAGTGCTGCTTTCTTCATCTGCAGCTTTGCTGTTCAATAACCCCAAGCACATTTTTCTTTCTTTTCTCTTTTTTTTCATCTCCTGCTCTGATAAATTCATTCTGGAAGGAAGAAAAAAGTCCTTTGGTCACTGCTACCTTTCCCTTCCACCCTCTCCCCTGGTCCAGAGCTGTGTGAGGTATATGCCTCTGATGTGGTTAGAGCAGGACTGAGGTTAAGTAATGCTTTGAGGTCCTTCAGTATGCATTTTGCTGTCTGTCACCTCAGTGGGCTCCAGCATATGCTTTGAGGTTAAGCCCCAGTGTTTGTGTTTTGGGCCTTTGTTGTGGTTGCTTGATTTGTTCATGATGGCCTTGGCTCTGCCACCCCACCAGCAAACGCAACGTTCACAAAGTGGCGACTCAGGCATTTCATCCCCTGGCAGCAGCAGTGCCTGGCAGAGGCTCAAAACAGATCAGAGAGCGGGGCAACAAGTGTCCCCAAGATGGATTTCAGACAAACAGGGAAAAACCTGAAACAGCAGCAAGAGAAAAAGCCTGAGATTAACTGAAGAGACAGAAAAACAGCTGGAATGTCAAGTGGAGCCTGAAGAGATCAAAAGTAAATCAGCTCTGTGATAGGCAAGGAACTGTGCTGTGCTTTGGAACAGCAACGCTCAAAATATGGCAACTCACTGGCCTGTACAGCTTTTTCCCTTGGTTAAACTCAGCCGCACGTCAAAAGCAGTTGCTTTTTGCTGCCAGCACTGGAAACTCAAAGCAGAACCTACAGATCAAGCTGTTTTCTTCCTGCATCAGGCACCAGCCCTAAAAATAAAATGACCCTGGAGGACTCAAAAAGCTGGCTCGCTTGTTTGGCTGATAGCGTATGAAGCAGGATAGCAAGGCTTGTGCTTGTGCTTCTGCAGTTATATGGGCTCTGTGGGCTTTCAAATAACAAAAATATGTCCCCAGACATGAAGGGAGAACTTCATCCTGACCTGGTTTTACATCATAGTAACAACTTCTCCCCTGGAGGAGAAAACAGTTATCCTCATGACATATCATAGAATCATAGAATCACAGAATGGTCTGGGCTGGTAGGGACCTTAAAGCTCATCCAGTTCCACCCCCCTGCCATGGGCAGGGACACCTTCCACTGGAGCAGATTGCTCCAAGCCCCTGTGTCCAACCTGGTCTTGAACACTGTGGACATACAAAACTGTAACATCAATGAGCGATCCAAGTACCAGACCACGTGTCTGAACTGGAACTGTCAATTTTTCCATAAAAGCAAGACACTATGATGATTCACATTATGCATCATCAGTGATAGGTATTTATACATTAACCATGTTTCAAGGTTAAATACATGTGAAAGTATCATACACAGACTTATACAATAAGGTACTCTGTAATAAAATACCAACTTCATAGAGGGAGGATGGTCTTGTGCTTAAGCACAGCACTGGAGTCACAAAGCCTGGATCCTGTCCTTGGTATGACCTGTGGTCATCCTGTAAGACCTCAAAAGCAAGACTTATCTTAGCTATGTAGTGTGAAATCACTACTGGGTGTACAGCAATTTACATTCAGAGAGCTTTATAACTCATTTCTGCCTGTTTGATCTCCAGCTCCAACTTTTCTGGCAAAATAGCAATTAGAGCACAAGTGCTGAGCCGGCTCTTTGTTGCTGCCCATGCCCTATCAGACTAAGAAAATGATTGTGACTCAGTCACCTAAGCTCCGTTCTGTTTATTCATGTGTAAACTGGGAATCATTATAATTGCTTTCTAAGCATTAATAGATTATTCCTCATTGCACTACTACAGAATTCCTAGAACAGAGGGAAATAAAACCAACAAGAGCAGCAGACAGCAGCAAACTGCTCAGCACTCTTTGTTTACTTGGTTTTTCTTCTGAGTGCTGAGGTACATGAGAAGTTCTTTCCACTCCTGTCCTGACCTTAGTACAGTGTGCCCTGGCGTGCTCTGTGACCATCTACACTTCTCTCTATTCAAACATGACGCCATCACAGACATCATGCCACTACATTCCATGGGGTGCCTAGCAGGCTGTTCCTAAACACATGTCTATTTATACCACTACCTTATATATATGCTCAGATCAAGAAATCTTCTATATTTCACTATCATTAGGGGGGCAAGATAGTCAGATGGATATCAGATAATTCACTGATTTCTAGGTGCAGTTACCTTCTTCTACAACTCCTTTATGCATTTGTGTATCTCCAGTCACTGCTTTCACGCACATTTTCTCTGGTTGCTTAAGTCCTATAACTCTGTATGTCTCCCTGCCTGTTACAGCAAGCAGCCAGAAAGCAATTGCAACCAATACACTGATTTGCATAAAGAGAAATTAATCCTCTTCCTTCTTGGGGCTGGACTGTCTCGAGAGCAGGATGGATGGATCACCAACTAAAATCCCACAGCAAATAAGGAACCAAGTCAGAGTGGCAGGAGGTATGTAACACGGGCAGATTAACTTCACACCCTTCATCACCTCAAGCAACAAAAAAAATGCAAATCAGACTAAAACACTCAGGCCTGGCACTCCCTTGGGGAAAAAACTAACAACAAAAAAACCAGCCAAAACCCCAGCCTTTGGAAATCAATTCTATGGGAAGTGGGAGGTATATACTACAGCGTGGTAATGCAAACAGTCTCCTTTTCCCTACTGGGGTATATGCCCACCTCGTAACAAACACTGCTTTACGGAGACATAGCTTGAGCTTTGATTTTTATGTTGTTAGGCTAAAAATGTTTTACTATTGTAGTTATTTAGTCACACGCCAATCAGTCACACAATAGCAACTGCAGATTAACTGTAAATATGGCCTTCATATTTTATTACTTAAAAATGAGTTTGCTCTCATTTCAGGTAACAACATGGAAATATATTGAAAGGACAAAGGGAACATTTGAGGACAGTAAGCAGGGTCAGCTAGTAAAGGTTCAAACAGGTATTCTCAGCAATCTGTAAGACACTCACAGGATTGTCCCACCCGAAACCCAGAAGTTTCTCATGGTGGAGAAAGTTGTTTGGGAAAAAGACACAACTGAAAAACGAGCCATTTCTGCTCGCAGGCAGCTAAAGCTGAACACTCGTGTCTCCTCAGAGAACGTCTGAGTGGAAAATCTGACTGATCTGGCAGAGACCATTCCAAGACAGCGATACTGAGTCATAAAGCCAAGCCGTAGCTACCACGCAGCCTGATCCAGCGCTCCTCAAGTCAATAGGAAAGCTCTAGAACTGGCACACACAAATTAAATCAAGTTTGCAGCATGGCTGTTATTAGCTCAGCCCCAATGGAGGAGCTGGCAATGAAAAGCGGCTGCTTTCGTGAAGACACTTCCATTGCTGTTATCAGTGTCATTTCTGTCCAAGGATGTTCTGCAAATTCAGACAGGCATCAAACTGAGGAGTGTTCTTTGGACTTTGTTGTTCGAAGAGAAGTGGGGAGAAAACAGTTTCACAGCTGTAGGTTGAGCACGAAAAATGTGGCAGGTGACAGAAAGAGGGTCACCACACTGAGAGAGTGTCTCTGTTTGACAGGGTACGGGCTTGGTTTCCTGTTACATTATGTGAATTTAGTGCTGGTAAAACAGGGGAAAAAAATGCTGGTCTATTTAAATCCTGGGATGAGGAGCTGCAGCATCCATCACTTAATAGGAAAAAATATTCTGCTTCAGATGAAGCAGCTAACAAAATCCATATAGAGGACAAGCACTAACAGAAATCAGACATGAAAGCATAAGTTGGGATATAAGAAAAAAGAAGCTCCAGAAGGGGCAGTGAGCAAGCCTAATTGACCTCCTGATGCAAAGCATATCCCTTGAAGCCAGACAGCTCTTTCAATAGGGGTAGGGACCAAAAAATGACAAAGTACGATTATCTGCCAATTGAGAAAGACAGAGAAGAAACAGAGACAAGACTGTATGTTGTAAGACAAAAGAAAAGCCATAAAGGGAGCCCTTGACCTCCACCTCTCAGGTCTCAGTTTTGATGCAAGACAGGAAGAGCAAAGGTGGTAACAGCTTCTTGCACTCAGCTCTCACTTGGAAGGACCTTAGGGAGGTAAGTAGAGCACCCAACCATCATCTACAAACAGCAGCATCAGTAAACCCTGCCCTCGATGTACTTCCATTAGACACTATAGCAAGTAAGGCACTAAATGCAAAGGGAGAATGGGAAGAAGAAATTCTTTAATTAACTATATACCAGTGCCAAAAGCCTGGGTAATAAACAAGAGGAAATAGAATTAGTCATTTATGAGCACTAATTTGTCCTAGATGCTATTACTGAGCCTTGCAGAATGATCTGCATGACTGAATGTTTAAATCAATGGTTATAATCTACTTAGATAGGGCCTTAGAAGAAAATGAGGAGTGGAAAAGATGGCATTACCTATAACAAGTCAGTCATAATTATGACATCCTCTACCATCATGCTAGGAAGCATGGTGACTAGCACATAAACCGCTTGCTTATTAGGTGTAGGATGAAAAGATAATATAACCTTAAGGTCTCCCATATGACAGGTTGATGCTAACCCCTCTTAGAACTGCTAAATATCCAAGCTCTAATCTGTCAAGGTGGTGAAGAATTCATCACGGTGGGGAAATCCTCTACCAACTTACTCTTGACAGAGGAACCACTCATCCAACAAACAGCAGTAACATAACTACAATTAATTATGAGTCAGTCACCCTTGTTACAGGCAACAAGAGCAAACTATGTAAACTAGTAATAATATATACTTGGTGCTCTGAAAAGCTTTCAGCTTTATGAAACCATTAAGGGCAATTCAGTTGCGGGAAAAGGTCTCACTGACCAAGCATGTCCTGGAAATGTTTATGAAGGTCTTACAAAAAGCCCCAGATGCCACAACCCAATAGTCAAGAGAAGAGATGGTGCTGGTGAAATAACTAATCTACACTAACAGGTTGCAGAAACCTAATAAAAGCAAGGAAAATTATATACCCAGAAGAATAATGCACAAAATAGAGTAAATCTGAAGTTTATTAGGAATCTTAAAATGCAATTTGTGCTTAGAGCTAACACTGAAATGCAAAAGACTACTACCAGATGAAGACGTTTTCAGGACGATACACCTAAGCAATTCCCATCTAAGAGATCCCAAACTGGGAAGTAAATGTTTTCAGCATACCTTGGAAGAAGTAAGATTCTAGAAAATTAACTTGATGTTATGCCAATGTACAATGAACAGACGTATTATCCAGGTACCAACAAAAGGAAACTAACCAAAGGAATCATGTGAACCTCAAAACATGGAAATGGACAAACATATAAGCAACCACCATGAGTTTATGGAAACCACAGCCTACCAAATCCATTTCACTTCTCTTTTGAGATTATAAATGGAGCTAAAAAATAGCTTATGATCAGATTTCTAATAAGTGTTTGAGATCAGATTTATATAGAATTGAATGCTACAGAATGGATCAAAATGCATAGGTCTGTTGTAGCCTTTGGCTTCATAATACGTGGTCCTAACAGGGCTGGGAACAGTGTAGGGGAAGAGCTGACTGCCACCATCAATGATGGAGAGCAAAGACATCCTGCCACTTCCATTACAGCAGCACCTCTACTGAGGCTATTTACAGCTTCAGAGCAGATGGATTTTCCAGACATACCAGCAGCAAGAATAGTCTGGGCTTAACAAGACTTACAGACATGATAAGGCACAGTTGCTAGCCTAGTCCATTGTCTCCACAATTCCTCCTCCTGAGACATGGACAAACACCTGAGGAATGGAAACATGAAAATAAAATGCCTTCCAGAGGCAATATTCTTTTCTGAGGCCAATTAATAACTATGCTGACTTTTGGTAGATCCCAGTGGTGTCCCATATCCATCCCAACACAACATCTCTGTTGGTATAGAACAGCCAAGTTTTTCATTTGGCTGAAGTCACACCCATTGTTTGCTGCCATAACCATGCTCATCTCCAAAATACACCCTGAATCGAAGGATCTGACAAGCTGTGGGGCCCGTATCATTGGTATTGGAAGATCTTCCAGAAACCAAAGCAAAAGCCTGTGTGATACATACAGTGCTCTCTGCTGAAAATCACGGAGAACAAGAAGTGGCAATTGCTGTTCCCTGATGTTCTAGCATACACGGCATGCAACGACCTTGACCCTATTTTTAACCTCTGACATGCCATGCCTTGATGCCAGCCCTGCAGGGTGATGTTAGTTAAAGCTTCAGCGATTATTTTGAAGTGACAGATGGAGTGTCAAAGTAAACAGCATCTGTCCAAAGGGCTGCAGTAGGTGATGCTTCACAGAATATCTCCTGAACATCTGCAGTCATTAAATGCTTAGGGTGAACAAAATTTCATCTTGCAGGCTGTGTTGAATCAGGCAGAGTTCACTGCACACGGGCCCTTGATCTGCTCTGTGCTCCTAGAAAAGAGTGTTGCTTCTCCCTAAGCCCTCTTCCCCCTGAACTTCAGAGCTGTGGAAGCTTGTTTGTTCAAAAAATAAGCATTTAGTACCTAAATACCCAGTTTGGTATCACAAAATTGTTTCCCATATCTGAAAGGAGACAACAACCAGGATTTAAAAGTGTGCATCTCTTCCCATCTCTTTTATGGAAGGGGTAGGTTATTTTACCAGAATGAAAAGCTTTTTGGCTGTGTTTGTTTCTTGCAGAACTCAGTACTGATATCTTAATAAAATTGGGTTCTTGTGAATCCCAGGCAATCTGAAAAACATCAAGAGACGATGTTACTCAAAACATGTGATCAATGGGAAAAAGCATGAAGCAAGTGAAAAGTGGGAAAGGCCAGGAACTTATCAACATGTGAGACAGTTCAGTTTGATAGTCAGCAATGTTAAAAAGCCCAGTGCAGGGATACAATGCATTCCTTGCCCTCCCATAAAAGGGAGACAAAGCTCAGCAAGTCAGTACCAAAGACACAGGTAGAAACCACCTAACTTGCTTGCATTGACACATGCTTGGGGTGGGATCCACCATTCCCTCCTTCCTACTTGTGTCATTCCCAGCAGTTTGAATTGACATGACCTGTAGTTCACTCAAGTCTCTCATTTTAAGTATAAGCAGCAGCTCATTTGGCAGCAGTAACGAGCGATTTGAAGGAGAATCTGTCACGAGTACAAACCAACAAAGCAGTCATAGAGTCAAGCCAAGCAGTCAGGAGGCAGACAGGTCTGTAGAGAGGATATACTGTTTCTTGAAACATATGATGGCTGTCAGACTGATACATGAAGCCTTGCTGCAGTACTCAGACCTTACTGTAGGCAGTTTCCTGGCTACAGAAAAATAGAACATTGATATGTCCTTTCCAAGACAGAAAGGGGCAAGGAAATGAAACCCCTTTGTGCTGCATGGCAGGGAAACATTATTACAAAGGGACAATTTTCTCAGAGTCCCAAATATCTGGTAACCCTGATCACTCTGAACAGGGAACAGGTCAGAAGATAAATGTTCAGCCTTCGGCACTTATTACTCAGAGTGCAAGGTTCTCATATGGAGGTTACCATATAATATTGGATTATGGTAATATATTACATTGCATTGCTGATAGGGATTTTTCATAGGTTTTCACGTTCATTGCTTAGCTCTCCATAGTTTATATTATTTTCTTCTATCTATCTAATCTATCATGTTTCTCAGGGCACCTATCACTTTGGTATCCTTCTAGAAGCAGTAATGTATTTCTTACATATGGGATAGATTCACCAGTTACCTGCCAGCACTGCTTCTTTCCCTCTCATACTGTTGGAGAACCCAAAAAAGATGTTCTGCTGATTTCGTCCTTTGCCAAAAGCTGAGGCTGTTGGTCTGGGACTTGCATGTATTAGGAAATCCATTTGTGCTCCCTCTTCTTACTCAATGTCTTTTCCTTTCCCAGCTTCAGAGCAAAAGTCTGCAGGTCACCCCAGAAGAGGGTAATTCATTATTTTTTAGTTGACAAAGTTGAGGGTGAGAAGAAAAAGAGCTGAAACAACAGAAATGTTGATCTCATTCTAAATCACAAGTTACATTTAATTCTCTGTTGGTGTTTGTTCATTGCTCACTAAACTTAAACTGTTCACACATCTGGCAGGGCAAGTTCAGAGCCATAAATGCCAGCAGGGGTCATAACTGGAGAAAGAACAGAAGATGAACTAATGGTTGGAGTCAAGGCTGGTATATGCCCACAAGTCACATTCTGATGTAAGCATGCAAGACCTTCAACTCTCCTCAGGAAACTGTGATGACACTTCAGAACACCCATCAAATGCACTCTCCTAGATGTGAATTACTGGGAACCACAATGGAATGGCCAGCCCAAGTTTGTCTTACCTCTGTAATTAAAAGCTTTTGACTTTGAACATAGTTTGTGTAATTCTATACTTTAAAAGATTATCAGTGTAGACTTCTCCATGTGACAAACCCTGAAGCCGCTATTATGGAAGGCCTAACTCTCTCAGCAGAGTAAATCTGGCACCAACTACCACTTTGGAGAACTACAAAAACTCAGGAAGGAAGGAGAGAGAAAAAAGAAACAGGCTGTGAGAAGGAATGGCAAACTTACAACATGTGAGTGCATGGGGGATGGGGAAAGAGAAGATGAAATAAAGGCTATGTCAAATGACTCTGCCTTCCCCTCTATTTCGTTTGGAGAGAAGATTAGGTTACTACAGTTCAACAGGACTCAGTTTGCTTATTGCTTTGGGCATTAAGAACTTAATGCAAAAGTAATGAAGTTAAACCTGTGGCATAGATAATGGTCATTAGCAGTCTTCTTTCCCTGTCATAAACCTGACCCTTGTTAACTCCCATTTTATCTTTCCATGCAGATGATTTGAGTGGGGCAGGAAGTATTTTCTATTCTGTCCAATTTGGGAACAAAGTCAGCTAGTGAGCATTCACTGGTATTTCCCAAACTGAAGCCCCTCTCCCCCTCATTACATCCCAGGCTGCATTAGGGAATAAGAATTAGGTTGCATAAGGGGAAACGTAAGGAAGAAAGAGCAAAATTGGAGCCCTTGACAGAAAAAGCAGAACTTGCAGCAGGGACAAGAGCTTCAAGAAGTCAGTTGGGATCGAAACCTCCTAAAAGGAGCATGTTAGGGAAAAGGCAAAGATTAAAAAGCTTTAGCATAAAAAACCTGTTTACTGTTTAACTGCTTTTATTTCTGTCCTTCACCTCCCAGACAATGGAGCTCTTTCCCCACTCATTAATTAAGCTCTTCTAGAGTTTGACTGAGGGCAAAATTGCCCTGCAAATAGATCCTTGATAGTTGGTACAGCATTTCTGCCCTCACAAAGGGAATCCTATTACCCAGCTCTGCCAAGGAACATCACTGGATGAGAGAGATTTGGATAAACCAATATGAGCAAATATCCTAATTCTTTAGTAGTTATCCAAAACTCCAATATTCTTTCATCAGGAACACAAAAAGAGCACCATTGTAGCTAAAAGGAACCTGTTTTTCACAACTACATGGGAAAAATACATCCCATTATCACCCAGGTCTGAAAACATGCTCTAGTTCATCTGCTTTTAGAAGCAAGATGACAGCTACTAACCTTTTTATATGTTTGCCTAATAGTAATGATCAGGCTTTTTTTCCATGGGAATTACTGGGTGGCATGAAGAAACTTAATGGAAGGTTTCAAATGGAGATGACCATGCCATTGACTACCTGAAATGGCAAAGACCTGTACAGCTACATTGACCTTAAAGGTAAATTGATCAATTTTGAGGTTTCCTTGCCAAGTGAATCCAAACACACCAAGAAGGCAGTAATAGAGCCCTCAGGCCAATTCCAAAATTGCATTATCTTCAAAGGCAGGATCATCTGGCCCTCAAAGTGAAAATGCTTCATAATAATATCAGTCATCACAAGAGTTACACCTACATTTGAGTAACAGGGAGTGGATGAGTCATTGCCTGATGAGCAGACAAAAAATGAATTTTTGGGTTACAGTCCAAAGAATTATCTGTTTCCTGTAAATTCACTCGAAGGGAGGAAAACCACAGGCTAAAATCTCAGCTTGGGGTAATTCTGTATTTCATGCTGAAAAGGGGCTTGTACAGGACATTGCTGAATAGACAGCTAAAGCAGTCCAATTTTAAGGTGTAGAAGCCAATATGACTGCTTGAATCATCTCCCAATCTCCTGTTCAGCTTCTCATCTACTTTATTTACACAGACATATGTGATTTTGTTGCCAGCTGGTGATTTGGCAATAAAATGAAATCTGAGCCTAATGTGCCTGGAAGATTTGTTTGGAAAAAAATAAACCCAAGATAAAAAAAACCAAACTAAGTAGTACTTGTTTATAGAAACATTACGGTACCTTTGATCCTTTCTTCTGTTCTGCTTCAATATGCTTGAGTAAAAAGAAAATACGCTGTAAATTTCAGAGAGCAGCATGGGGGCTCCTGTGTTTGTGTTGCAAAGACAGGCTGAAGCCTTTAATCAAGACAAACTCCTGTAGGGCAAATTTCCCAATCCAGCATTAGTGCGGTGGTGTTGCTAGGTGGATCCCCATCCAAGCAATCTACAGGTCTTGTAACTTGTCTGACCCATTTCTGTAGCAGGGCAGCCCTGCAAAACGATTTGGGCATGAGAGAAGGTGGGAAGACAAGGAGGTGACATACAAAGAATGGAGACTTAAGCTAATAAACATGTAAATATATGGAAAAATCACTCAGAAAACTTAGGAATGGCTGAAAAACTGAACTACAAATACCAAAGAAATAGAAATATTCTAGAAAATATAGCATCCATATGAAGAACGCTTCACATGCGCAGGACCCTGTGTAAAAACACTACAAGCAACTCCCTTGACCTTCCCTATACATACGCATGTCAGACAAATATGCACATGATGCTTTTTAAAAGCTGATATTTATTGTATCTCACATCAAAGCCTAACTGCACATGGTCAGATTCTCATAGAATATGAGCATGCAACAGGCACAGGGGGCGGAAAGGGCATTAAAGCTGCTTGTCTTATAGAAGCCCCAGTTAATAGTGGATACTTTTGTAAATTAAATTGCTGTAACAATTACACTTAAAAATCAGAGGTGCAAACTCACCCTTGAGGTCTATCGAGACACCACCTCCATAGCTTAGAGCTTTCCAGTGGGATTCAGAGTGTGTGTCTTCAGAGACAAACCACTGGCTTTTCAAATACTTGTCCAAAGTGCATAAAGGTGCAGTCCTATGCTGTGCTACGAACTGAGATGTGCTGAGAACACGATCCAGTATTCAGATACAAATGTATTTAGAAAATACAAGTGTCTTTCCTTTAAAACCCCATTTTGAAGCAGTGTAATGTGCTCCTTTCAGACCAAAATCTTGTCTCTTTCCCCGGAACAGCTGTGAATACACTCCGTTGCTTCTGAATTCTCTGTGATCAGATAAATCATTACAGTTACAAACTCTTAACAAATACAAATCAGAACTCCAGAATGGCCAAGGGAAAGCATCATTTGTGCATGACTGACAAACAGTAAAACAATGTTTAAAATACAAGTTAGAAATCATCACCAGACCCCTGAGATACTGAACGCGAGCAGCTATACTGTAACACAGCACCTAATGTACCCAGGAGGCACTGAAGAACATGTGGACAAGTGAATATTGTTGTGGCCACTGCAGTAGGAGAGGGTTTAATTTAGCTGCCTTCTCACATGCACATGCTAGAGACAATGTTAGGAAATCCCACCTGATGTGTCTGTGGGGGTATTTCTAAAGTCTTCTCCACGATTACACGTCTATGCATGACCAAGGCTTTGAACGCAGATGGTGTTCCACGGATAGGTGAACTGATTTATGTTCTTTCAGTTAAGGGGCCACAAGAGCGGCTGATTGCTATCAGTTCAGAGGGGGCAGGAATCTGGGCCTTCTCCAGCTTTGTACAGACAAGTGTAAGCCATATGTGATTTCCTACAGCCATCTAAAGAGAGCAGGAGCTGAAAGGTAACTTCCCCACCCATGTGGAGGAGTTTAAAGCCTGCTGAGAACTTCCCTCGGCCAAATGTTCAGGTTCCCTGCGCTGTAGTGATTTGTGCAGCCTTCTCTATCTTTGAAACACGAGCAAGTTATTGCTGTTATACAAAGAAGCTGGCAAAGTGTCATCCCATGATTCAGCATATCAAGAAGCAAGATAGCATAATGCATCGTTGTGCCAAAGGGTTGCGCAATGCGGGCTGAAACAGTCCATATAAAAGCACTGTTGTATTGGCATGGAAATGGCTTTTTTCATGGAAGATACCCATCTGCCAAAAAACCCTGTTGTATAACTAATGTTTTTTGAGCAGGGGATCCAGAGACACTGTGACACAGACATAGGAAAAGATACTTTGGTTTGCCAGGATGATTTGTTTACAATTGTAACATCTGGTACAGAAAGTTCTGAAAGAGATCCATGAATTGAGAAGAGGAGAAAAGAAGTCCTGCATACGATTTAAACTGCACTGTGAATTGGAGATAATCCATTAGAGTCAATGGAGATAACCTTGCACAAAACTACCTTCAATGAAAGGAGAACCACAGTCAAAGAGTGTCAATGCACAAAGCCATACTGCCTTTCTTTATAAAGCCCATGGGGAAGTCTGCAATAGGTCAGATTACTTCAGCTATTTCCATCGTTCAACTCTCTTTTCACCTCTATGGCATTGCCCAGCAGGCCGAACCCCAGTAATTCCTCCCCAAGTGCTCTGACAGGGTCAGACACTGTCATCCTAGAGGATGCCAACACTGCACCCCATAAGGAATCATGCCTTTTGTCTGTTACCTGCATCTGCCTTGGGAAGGGCTCTCCAGTTTGCTAACTGGTTGAGCTGGTCTCCATCAGAAGAGCACCCTCACACCCTTCTTCCCAGCCTTTACTCCTTTCAGAGAGCATCGTTCCTAGAGGAAAGGCTCCAAAAGGCTCTTAGGATTTAAAAGAAACATCTGGCTTTTAAAAACAAACCTCAATGAGGTCTTTTTGTTGAAAGAACTGAAATCCTTAGAACGGAAAACTGAGACCAGCAACTCCTTTTGCTGAAAAGCCTCTGGACTGACATAACAGTGACCAACCCTGCCCACACTTGCCACCAGAAGCCAAAGAGAAGAAGCTCTGCAAATCATTACCGCATCCTCCTACATCCTTCAGGCATCCAGTCCCCATCCTCTACTTTTAATTTAGATAATTGGTTTCCATGCCCTGTCTAACTTCTGTTTTCCCTGTCTGTGCCCTTCTGATTCAGTTTCCTCCCTGCTGGCTCCCTGCTTCCTTGCTCCAACAGCTGTTTTGGCACCATTTTTTCCTACTTTATTTTCTTTTTATATTTGTTGACTGTTTCAGATGCTATTAATTCGATTTAATAAAGATGGGAGACACAGGCAGCGAGGGAGGGCACACTGTTAGTAGTAATGTAAATAGATCCAACTTTCACCCTATACACCTCAAGTTATGGGAACCTGGAAGTAAAGAAGTAGTTAAGGGCCTCAGCTGCTCGTATTGGCAAACCCATCTTTCATAAGCATGCGATTTAGATTTAATAATATGCTTAATGAATGGTAATTAAAAACAAATTGCAATTAAAACACTATTTAATGAGGTTCAACAGTGATGTAATAGATATGTATCTATCAGCAAGTTCAACTTCAATAAATATTTTCTTAATAACAAACTGGCATTTAATTAGTATGGGAAAAATGTTGCTGTTATATCTAAATTAAATTAAAATACACTTAGGGCACTTCCCCACTTAATAGTAAGTGCTAATGAAAAATATTTAAAAGACTTTTTCTCTCCTTCCTTTTTTTTAAGGGTAATGGTTACAAGAATTAAATAAAAGGAATTTAATTGATTGCAGAATATGAGGGTACAATCTAGCCCTGCACAGAAACACTTAATTGCTTTAAAAATCTCCTAGTGCACAATATCTCCACTGACATATGCCCATGAACAGGCAGCCTGGCTGGGACTGGAAGTATAAAGATTGAACAAATGTGATAGTTGACAAAGTCATGCTCAAAATTCCCACCACACCTTCCCCACTCACCTTTTGACGGCATTTCTGGTCCCATCAGCATAAACATCTGAGCACCTACCAAAGATTTTAAAATAGAAATAAAGTGTTTTCTTTCTTCCTGCAGAGATAAAGTGTAAATATTTCATGGATCTTTATTTGTTCAGTGGGAGAGGGCAGGAGGAGTTTAGCATTTGGAGTTTAGCATATGTCAACTATTCTGTTTGAAACGGAGGTTTGTGAAATCTTTATTTCTCATAAAAGGTACTTCAGTAGCTTAAGCCCTGATCCTATCTGTCTCCTGTGCTCCCCAGACTCCTTACAGTGCCTGATGCTTTAATTGCTCCAGCACTCATTATGACTTGGACTAAATTCAAATAAAACATTTTATAGTGAAAAATAGCTTTTAGGAGCACACAAAACATGGACCCTTCAAACATCGACTATTTTTGATCAACTGGCTGGAACTTGGAAGGATTCATTTTGATAGAGCCTGTGGAAACACAAAATAAAACCTGAATAAATATTTTATGATTCTCTTTCTCTACAGCTCTTTACTGAGTATTTCAGGACAGAAACTGGAAACCCCATCAACCAAAACACTTTCCTTGCATATACGATGAGGACTCCTTCTTCTGTGTCTTCACCCACCACAAGAGATCTCCTTCTTCTGTGAGACTCCTTCTTCTGTGTCTTCACCCACCACAAGAGATCTGGTTCACAGGAAGGATGCAACAACCTGATAGATTTACAATATCAATGCAAACAATTCCCTAAGGCAAATAATGACTTTTCAGTGTTTCACTCCTCAGAAATTTCGTACATGACATTCTTGTACAGCAACACATGTCACATACACAGGTATGGCTTTTTGTCATCACTGACTGTATGTAATGTACCTAATTGCAGACAGAAATGAGCTTGTGAGAAAAAGAACAGCACAACATTAAACATAATTTAAATAAAGAAGAAAACCACACTGGAACAATGTTTCTCCTGAGCTCACTATGGACTCCTTTTCTTTTCTGCAAGTGCAAAAGACTGAGGGGAACTAGGTATTAAAGAGGAAAATTTAGCCCTTAGCTCTGTTCTTCTTGAAGACAACATCAAGAATAGGAGATGATAATCATAAACCTGGTCTCTCTGGATAGCTTTCCACTTAATCCCACCAGCAGCTGTTTGGCCCAAACCTCTCCTTCTTCCTTACACATCACAAACAGACTGGAACGAGGACTACTAGTTTTAAATTTCAATTATTTTCTGTTGGACTTAGAGTGCCAATCTTGGTTTAAAGTGATGGGTCCAACATTGCACAGTATTATTTCATAAAGAAAAAAGAACCAGCCATAGAAAATAGGTAACAGATAAGCAATGTGAGAATGAGTTACTGAATATAGCATATAATATTAAACCACACATAATCAGAGAGAAATAGCACATATACACAGCCAACTCACGATTGATCCTGAAAGCTCAGATGTATTAGATGCAGAATGTGAAGGATGTTTTCCTGGCATGTTCCAGCTTCTGCTATGATGCGGATAACACTTCGCATTAAATAATGCTCCTATGATTCCAGTTTCCAAGCATTTCACAATCCACTGCTAAATACAACATCCTGGGTGAAACAAATGTCTTGATTAAGGACTTATTAACATTGAAACAGAACTGACTTCATGAATTATGACAGGTCCTACTATACACGTCACAATGCATTAGAGTTGAAAGCAAAGATACTGTCCTTACTTCAGAAAAACACAACTATTTAGTTAGGGAAATACCCACTCAGAGCGGTAGGCACAGGCAGAACCTGGTTCCAGCAGGCAGAACGGAAAGTCACATCCAATTCTTTAGTCCCAGGTCTCCTAGTGCACAGTGGTTGCGGTTGTGAATCTTACCACGCTCCTACTTGGATGGAACAAAAACCATTTAACTTGAATAAAATACCTGCTCATCTTACCAAATTAATAGTAAAACCTGTGCTTTGAAGAGGACAATCTTCCTCCACTTTCACCACTTAAACTACTTTCTTAGGAAACAGAAAGAGGCAACAGGGACCTCGGAAAGATGATTTATGATATGGATTATTGGATACTGGTGGAAATGCCCAGTATTGCACCTGGTTTTGATGCCAAGATCCCAGGTACAACACAACCCACAGCTCAGTGTCACCTTGTCCCCAGCACATCCAGTCACCTCATGAAAGCCCACAGTCACAGATAAAATGAAGTTACCCTCTGAAAAATCCAAGGAAAACTGTGAAGTTTGACTATGTCAGTACCTGCTGCAGTACCTGTGGTGGGTCAGATGGAACTGGAAGTCAATCAGATTTAGCTTCCTAATCACTTGAAGGCTTTTAAAAATTCCACTTTAGATACAAGAAAAGAAAAAGGAGATGGGAAGCACAGAACCAGGAACTCTGGAAAAGAATTTGTTTAGGGTTGGCTACACCATGCCAAGCTTGCAGTCTTTTTCAGACAGGACAGCTAATGCTCTTACCAAGGGGAGAGCAAACTATCATCACTGATGCCACCAAAGATCTGAACAGTCAGGAACTATCCCTCATCCCTAAAGTATTTTCCACCAAAAATAGCAGAGAAATGCTGATTAGGAAGGACAGTGCTTTAACACTCTTGGCTTGTGGTTAGCAGTCTGGCATCTCTGGTGATGCTCAGCTCAGGCTAAGACGAACAGGAGGCCCATGCCAAGCTGCTCTGCAGGCAGTGGCCTGTTGCCAGATTGTCATTTTTCACAGAAAGGACACAATACCAAGCAATCTGGCTGAGAATGAATAAAAATGTCATCTGTGTTCGCTCCACTTCAAGGGCTCGTGCAGTATTGTTCTCCTCATGCGCAATACAATTCCAATTGATCCAACAGACACATCAAAAGATGCTGCTCAGGACCCCATTGGTCACTCTTCCAACCTTGACAGGGAACTCACATCAAACTGTTGCATCTTACAGCAGTGATTAAAAAGGGTTCATTTCTTTCATGAGCTGAGGATGGTTTATTTTTTGCCTACTAGAAATTTGTCTCTTTCTTTCACCCAGCAAAAAAGCACAAGAATGAGACAATGAGACAGCATGAAAAAGAAATATGCTTCGCAGAAATAGCAAAGCATCAGATTTGCACATTGCTGGAGATGCAAAAGCAAAGATGATTGAGAAAAGGCTGCAAAGCCAAAAAAGCACTGACAAGATTCATCTGCCATCTGCGAGAAAGAAAGGAGAAAACAGAAATAAACACAGGCATGAGGAGGCAAGAGGAACGAACAGCGGTTTGCTACCATGGGGCACCCTCCGCTGACTAAACTCTAAAGACTTTACCAATAGGGACATGGGCTTTGAAACAGTCTATGGAATTTTTGTCCTCAGTAACTGTGTCTGAATGTGCACAGTGAGACAGCTTCATCTTGGGCTCCCACACAGGAAAAGCATACATGAGATATCCCAGGAGCATACAAATCACGGCTGGCTTTTACGTGTTTCCCTAGAGAGAGGCCTCCATGTTTGACTGGCCATTTGCACATCATCTGCGCGTGCTATTAGGACATAAAGTTGGAATAGTTGGTTGTTCAAGGTAAAGAGGATCTTTGTTTTTCCTAGTTAGACTGAATTCAAGATGCTAAACACTCCTTGAGAGTTGTTCAGCCTCCTCATCTCCTAAAGACAGCAACAGGTCTTGATGTGTTGAGTCACATGCAGAAAATCCCAGAAAAATGGACTGTACCAGCTGGTACTAATAGGAAGGAGTGGTAGGGAGCTTGGGAAAGAGTAAAGCTTCCTTCATCCTCTCAGTGCATTCTTGCCAACAGCTACTGACACAATCTGATTCTAAACACAACCATCAAGACTAGATTTTCATGCTTGGAGAGAGATGAGGAACAGCTTCCAACAAGTCTCCATGAACCATCATAATGAAGGAACTCTAAATATCAGATACAGCAAAACACAAGCTGGCAACAGAGAAGAGCATTGCAATCCTCACCTACTGTTGTGCAGGGAACAGAGGTGCTGGATAGTTAAGATTACAAGCTTTCTTCCTCATTTCCTATGAGAGGGTTCTGCATCCTCTCTGGTGCTTTGACAGGCAACTCCTTGAGCAACAGATGAATTTGTGCCCTAGGAAAGTAAATCAGAGAATTCCACAAGATCTCTGTATTTTGAAAGTTGAAGAATGACCCAAAGAATAAGAACAAACAGCACTGGAAGAAGCCATGCCCCTTTTCTGCAACCCCCCAAGCCAGGACTTACACTCCATCAGCCATCTCTGAACATTATTTGGTAACCCCTGACTGAAAAGAAATCCTCAGTAGAGATTCCTCCACCAGAAACCACATGAATGGGAGTTACAGGGAAGATGCCTCAACCACAGTTGTACTCAACACCAGCTTGCTCTGTGACCTGATGATTTACCTGGATCCAGCCTGTGAGAGGAAGACCGTGGTGTGGTTTGCACCTCACTGCCACAGCCAGGCACAGTACCACGCCAACACTGTCCTACCCAGAGGGGAAGAGTAGGACCGGCAGCACAACAGCAGAATTGGATTCAACATCCAAGGTGCACTGCACAAACCAGATGTGATACAGCTCTTAAAAGGGGGCTGCAAAAAGAAGTTACCATAAAGTTTCCATTCCGAAGCACTAAAATCTTACATTTGCTTATTAAATTTCAGTTGGGGCCCCAGGCAATTGAACAGAGCACCGGTCTAGCTACTGCATTTTGCTTTCCTTGCTGCTACTGACATACAGCCATAACTTACATAAATAAATTGCAGAGCCTAGGAGTTTAATCTTGGCTAACCATCCCTTCCACCTCTGGCTTTCAGGGTAAAACTGACATCACATTTCAGGTTTGGGTTTTTGTTTTATGATTTTCTTTCTTTTCTTTTAAAAGCATTATGGGAACGTGGAACAAAAGAAGAATAGCATATCCTCTGGTTAAGAGCCCCTGATTCAAAGACCAGTTGAGACAATAGCAGGATTCTCACGTATTTTGTAGGTATTTAATAATAACCCAATGAGTCCAGTTGGAAAGTCGTTACCCTCAGGGGCCTGCTGGGAATCTGTGCTCCCCCTGCTCACTGGTGCTTTCACATGGCTGCAAGCACAGAGGTGTGCCATGCCTGCATCCCAAGAAATCCCCTGGCGCCTGAAGCTCAGACCTGCAGCCTGAGTTAGCCACATACAACAGGAGCTGGGTGCTGTGTTAGGGCTCTGCTCCTATGTGATTGCTGGAAAATGGGATCTGAGATGACAAAAGTTGTTGTAGTTCCTACTCTTTGGCAATCGTTTCAGATGGCACAGACTTGAAAGCCCTGATCCCCTCTCATGGGCTGGTTCCATAATGTTCAGCACAGGAAGTAAGGATGATTTTTCCCAAAAAGCTCAATAAAGATATGATCTCCCATAAACTGGGCTTGAGCAGCTCAAGGAATTGCCAGCCCCAAGTCCTCACAA
This sequence comes from Coracopsis vasa, assembly GCA_026283785.1. NCBI lineage: Eukaryota > Metazoa > Chordata > Aves > Psittaciformes > Psittacidae > Coracopsis > Coracopsis vasa. The sequence goes on from JANHGB010033954.1 coordinate 30,007, forward strand.
CCTGTCAGCTCTCAGAGAGGCTTCAAATGGGCTCGGAAATAATGAAAAACATAACAAGAAATATAGTGGACTTTTTAATTTGCTTTTTGATTTTGGAACCTAGAACATAAATAACCACCTCATGTTTCAAGCTCTCTTCCATCACACCACGAAGACTAGAAATGGTGTGGGGTTTGCACCTCTAGAAAGAAGAAATGTGCCGGGGTTTGTTTTTGTTTGTATACTAAAAGCGAGAGCTCAAGGAGACAGCAAGATTACAAGAGCTCAGGCTTTAAGAGACCCCCCAGGCATCACTGGAAAGATTCACAGTAATATTACCAGGCTCGGTACCTCTGTACTATTCCTCCAAGTACGACAGTCTCCACTCACAGCTGAGGATCTCCTCCCTCAGGTAGCACTACAGAAAAAGGGTTAAACAGTGGCAAGGAGAGACCAACAAGCTTGTAAAATATGTAGTAACCAAGCAGGGTAACAGCACTCAGCTGTTTTTGCAAACCCCCCAGATTATACTGGATAACTCATGTACTAGCCGTTCTTCAGCATTTGCTAATTCCAAAGGTTTATTCCGGCCAGTCAAAACCAGAAATAGCCCATCTCAAACAAACAACAGGAGCGGCACATGCTGGAATCAAGCAGCAGTAGAGCAAAGAGCTAAAGCATATGCTTAACTGATGAACAGGAACACACGTGCTTAAAAAATTAAGCATAGGATAAAACATTTCGCCGGATTGAGACCAGATGAATTCCGTAGTTAGTTTATTGTTATCACTACTACGATCATCACTACTACTGAGCAGACAACAGTCCACGGTAAAGCTGGCTAGCCTTTTTCAGAACTATGTTTGTGCAGTTTATCCGGCCTATGCTGGCATTTACACATCCTAGTCATGATTCAGAAGACCCAGACCAGTGACTACCCAGTTTGTTAAGACAAAGCTGAGGCCTAGTGACTAACTGCACCCCAGGAATGGCTTCGATAAGCTATGGTACCTTAAGAAAATGGTGCTAAGCACTAAACGATGGAGGAGAACGTGCCACAAGTAAATACTAGCGGGAATATTTGGATATGCAGAGCAGTAAAATGAGGGGAGTTCAGGCATTCCTGTTCTGTTTGTTTTTAAACACGATGTTCCTGCTGCAAAGAGGTGGTTAAGAGCAGATGTTGGCATTTGAAATTCTCTTTTTTTTAATTCAAAATACTAATACTGGCTAATATTACAAATGAGGAGAGGACGGTGCTCCTTGGGAGAGGTTTATTCTTTACTCTTTTTAAACCAAAGGGATTTTCAGATGTTCAGGAACTGTGGCTGAAACAGATCTGTATTTTTATTTAATTACCTTTTTCCTAAAGGAGATTACAACATGGCACGTGGTGTCTTTCAAACCAGACACCTGTAGGCAGAATTAGAAGCTTCACAACTACCACAGCTGAGGTTCCCAGGGGTTGGGGAGGTGGTGAGAAATTGTTCAGCTCAGATCCAGGGAAAGCTGGCAATCTCATCAGCAGTGTTATCAAGTCCTCTCCAGATCTCAATGGCTTTCCTGTCTGCATATTTTTATATGTATGTATATTTATTTATTTATGCATTTTATTTTAAGGCTACTTCCAACAGGAAAAAGGTAATAGAAGAGGGAGAATTTCCTGTGACAGGGGACCAGGGAGAAAAAAAGGAAAAGAAAAGCAAGCCCATTAAATAAAATGAGCCTGGACAAAGGCTTATGTGAAACTGAAATGAGGCCGAGATGCCCCAGGTGCAGCACGGGTCAACCGTCCTTCTTCCAGCTCCGTGCTGGAAACGTGCCCAGCTTTTGTCAAAGGTCCCAAAGCCGCAGTGGAAGGCTCAAGATGTTGCCTGGCCTTGGGCTACACACTTGGCTGCTGCAGCAACAGTGACCTTTGTTCCTGAGACGGGGCTGCAGCAGTGTTTGGTTTTCACCACTTCTTCCTTCTCACAGGCAGAACGACCGTTCAGCAGTTGGGGTTCGCAGCCTGACATTTGAGCATCCAATAGTTTCTGTTCACAGGCAAAACTCTATTTAGCAAATGGATTTCAGCCCATTGTTCACACTGGTTTCCCATGGCTGGAAGCTTCAGGAGGCTGTAATATTCCAAGGCTGGAATATAGCTGCAGAGCATGCTGCAAAGCCAGTACACGTCTGATCCTATCCTTCATGGACCAGGACCGGAGCAAGGGCACCATAGACTCCACACACAATGACAAGCTTCTCCAATGAGCACCAACATGAACAGAAAAGTGGAATCGGATGCGGACCCTTGAAAATGCTTTGTCTATTCTCATAAACAAACACCAGCTCATCTTCTTCATGTTCCCCAAACTATCTACAAAGTGGCAATGATCTCTGAGCAGAGTGGACAGAAGACCAACAAGTGGAATTGCATAATGAGAGTCCCATCACTAGCCACCCTGCTTTTTAAGCCTGTTACCTTCATTTTAATGGACAATGGAGCAGTGAAAGGGCCCTGTGTAAGGCATGGAGCAGGACGGGGAATCCACTCCTCCACGTTTTTCAAGAAGCAAGTAAAACACATCAGCCTTCTCCAGAATCAGTGCTTGCTGATAACAGCAGACCAGTGGCAAGAGACGCATGGTGCTATTAATGCTTGCTTTTAAATTCTTGTTATTATTTTGAATTACCATAGCACCTGTGGATTCCTTTCATGCGACACTGACCCACAGAGACAGAGCACCCTGCAGAGCCAGCACAGATGGTTCTCGAACCAGGGAGTCTGCACTCCAAGCCAAAAGCTGACAGATGATGTTACAGACAAGGGGGGTTCCATGGAAACCACTAACGTTCATAGACCCACAGCCTGGTTTGGGTTGGAAGGGACCTTAAAGCTCATCCAGTTCCAATCCCCTGCCACAGGCAGGGACACCTTCCGCTAGAGCAGCTTGCTCCAAGCCCCTGTGTCCAACCTGGCCTTGAACACTGCCAGGGATGG
>JANHGB010033955.1:0-44004 GCA_026283785.1 Coracopsis vasa
GAGGGCTGACTTTGGCCTGTTTAGGGTGCTGGTTGGCAGAATTCCTTGGGAAACATTACTGAAGGACAAAGGAGTCCAGAAAGGCTGAACAGTCTTCAGGAATGAAATCCTTAAAGTGCAGGAGTAGGCAATCCCTATATGCTGAAAATCAAATCAGTGGGGAAGAGACCAGCCTGGCTGAACAAGGAGAAAGTGCTGGAACTCAGGAAACAGAAGAGAATTTATCACCTATGGAAGAAGGGACAGTTACCCCATGAAAAGTACAAGGATGTTGTTAGGTTATGTAGGCAGAATGTTAGAAAGACGAAGGCACAGATAGAACTAAATCTGGTCACTGCCATAAAAGATAATAAAGAGTATTTTTACAAATACATTAGCAATAAAAGGAGGGCCAAGGAGAATCTCCATCCTCTACTGGATACTAGGGGAAGCCAAGTGACTGAGAATGAAGAAAAGGCTGAGGTATTTAATGCTGCCTTTGCAAGCTTCCCAGGAAAGTAGTGGAGTCACCATCCCTGGATGTGTTCAAAAACCATGTAGATGAGGCCATCAGTGATATGGTTTAGTGATGGTCTTGGCAGTCCTGAGGTAATGGTTGAACTTGATGATCTTAAAGATCTTTTCCAACCTAGCTGATTCTGTGATTTTATGATTCTAAGATCACTCAGGAAATCTGGCAGAAATCTGGCTGCAGTTTTCCTAAGTTCTATCCTGTTCACATCAGTGCAGAAGTGTTACACATCCAAGCAGTGTATGACACAGGCCTGTCTGGAAATGTTCTGGAAAAATATCTTTTATTGGAAAATTACCATTCTTTGCCATTTTTTATATGAGTAGAACGGCTTTGCTGAAACTTTGGCTGAAATTGATTTTAACATGGAAACTCTAGTCAAAACCAGAGCATGAAACAGCAGCTAGCAAGCATCCTAATGTCTCACAATGCCTTAAGTTACAGGAAAATCAGACCAAATCCCTAATTCAATTAATCTTCTTCTACTTATGAAGGATGAGGCAGCTGTAAGAGAAGAGCCTGGAGGGTAAGATATTAGGTATGAGTGCAGATTTTCGTATCACAGGTTCTTGCACTTAGTCACCAGCTAGAGACTGTCCTGAAGGATTTTCTTATGGTTTCGGTTTAATATTGTTCCTTAAATAGGAAAAACTATTGTCATCCTGAAGTACCATAGAACCTTCTACTGACTACTCAGCCCTCAGCATCTGATGCCTGTGTATCTTCACTGCTCCTGCAGACAGCTCGGAAGAGCTGAATGCTTGGATAAATTCCCCTTCCTCTTAAATGTGCTTCTGGGTCATAGTGGTTTATACAGTTTCTAATCTTCAGATGGTAATTTCCTTTCCAAGATGGAAACACTTTAATGCTTACATCGACAGATGTGTTGTTTGTTGCTATTGTGGTTGCTGTTACCTTTTGTTTCTGAGATGGGATGCCAAAGTTCCAACCTCATTTCTCTCATGCATTTTCCGCATCATTAGCTGTTTAAATTTCCTGTGCTTGGACGGCTGTTACTTCTCACTATCAATTCTCTACAACGTGGCTCTGTTAAAATGCAGGAACTGTTATACAATCAGAATAGGAAAAAGACCAGATGGCATCAGTAACTGCTAATATACCCCCATGTTTATGCTCCAGCATGTGTCTGATAGATAGGGTAAGTGATAGCCACTAGTATTCTGTTTGTGTCATCATTCGCTGAGTTTGTTGTTTAATCAACCATATGCTCCCAAGGGAACCTTGAAAGCATGAGGACATTTCACATGATTCCCCAAAATATATCTGCAATGCAACTTAGAAACTGAAAGATTTTCAAAACATAAGCACTTTTTCTACGTAAAGGGGAAATATGTCCTATGAAACGAAACTATTCTTTGGTTTCTGAAGAAACTGAAACTAGTTCCTCTCCTGAGTTTCTGTTCCTGCTTCTTCCCCAACTGCTTTAATAATGAAGAGCCATCAGATTACATGTCTATTGGTCTCTAAGATGCAGTCTCTAAAGCTGTGTTTATAGTGTGTATTTTTTTAACCCAAACACCAGAATTATCAATATGTCCAAACAATAGTTGGAGTCACTTTCATTCTTCAATCTCCTAAGTCACCTAAGAGACCTCTTAGATGTTATGAAAGCAGTGCAGGATGTTGACTGTCACACACAGGCTCTCTGTGCAGTCAATGAAGAGAAACAGTCGCATCCCTGAAATTTGGGATTCATAGTAAATGACTAAATATTCCATCCTAGTCCTGCCTTTCCTCCATTCATGCAGTCAGCTTCCATCTGGCAGTCTTACATAGCAGGTTGCTGGATTTGCCCCATAGTCTCACCACTGTATTTGCTGTATTCTTGCACATGTACTCAAAGCAGAGAGGTGACAGTCACGGTAGAGGGATCATTTCTGCGCTTTGTGACTACAGATCATTCTTTGAGGGATGGGACATCTTGTCACGGCAGAAAGGAAGGCAAGTTTATCCAGGTTTTATTGATATTAGTTTGATCCCTGCAAAAGAGCTAGAGCAGGCTAGATCTAGTGGGCTTTATTGGGATATGAAAGTTATGTGTTATTCATATTCCTTTGTGGCTTTTAGGGCAGGGCTTTATACCTTAGCTTCCCAAAACTTTACTAACTAAGTTTGCTACCCAGTAATGTAACCATTGACATCTGAGCAAGTTTCTTGTGTTCCTATTATGGTTAATCAAAAACAAGTCCACAGAGGCAATGAAGCATAGGGTGAGTCATTTAACCAAATGTAGCTATTTACCTTGGGATTACATGAATCACACCCTATGCTTCATTGATGATCTAGAAACCCAATGGCAACTTATAAAGATGCTGATACCACCTTACATTGTCTCATATGTTAGCATAATTAGTATGCTTTAACTCTCACCTTAGTTTCTTGACTTGTGAAAAAGAGGTCATACAACCAGCCACCTAATTTGTTAGAGATGAAGATAATGAGTTCATGTCTGTAGAGTACGAAGGAAATATTAAATCCAACAAGCAGTGCTTTAATGATACACTGTCAATCCATGCTGATGGAAGAATACTGCTTACTTATAGACAGCAAGAGAGCCATAAACTCTGATTATGCTAGCAGCGCTTCAGGGTCTCCGCATGGCTTTCAGCATTAGGCATTAGGGCAGGTATGTTGGAAAACTTGCCTAGAGTAAAGCAGAAGTTAGCTGCTGAGCTGGGATGGTGAATTTTTGCATATAGCTCCTGTGACAATTGTTAACTGTCAGCTATAATGTAACTGCCTTCAGCAAACTGACATTCCCTCATTTACTCCTGAGGGAATACAGCTGATTTTTATGTCTCATTTCCTGTGCTGGATACTGAATGTTGAAAAAAAGCCTTTGAATCTCTGAGGATGAAAAGAGCTAGATAAATATTATTAATTATCATCACACGTCAGGTAATTTGTTCCAGAATTTCTGCCATGGTCATGTATCTAATAAGTCAGGGTGTTTCATAACTCATCAGTCTTCAGCTGATGTTTTATGGCTTTCCTGTTTCAGAAGGGATAATAGATTATGGTTCTTAAAAGCATGTCTCTAGAGAATTATTGTCATCATCTATATATTATACAAATATCTTAAAACAAATCTTTGCTATAGTATTTCATCAAGGCAGCCAAGTATGAGAAGTCAGCCTCTGCAGTAACAATAGAAATTGGTGGCATCAAGCCTCTAAAATTGTTCATTTGTACTCCCTGACAAAATGTTCAACAGCAGATAAATTGCCGTGTCCTTAAAGATGCAGCAGGATATTGTAGGCATGAGATAATCTCTGAGGTCATAAAGTCAAATGATAAAACTTTTAATTATAGCCATGTATATAAAAGATGACTGGACGATATAATCCTTTTTTAGGAGAGTAACAGTACCCACATAGACTTAATCTATTCTGTAACAGCCGGATTTGCCCTTCTCCTCCCCAAAGTAATCATGAAAATTACAGTCAGAAAGCTTAAACTTCAGAATCACATACAGCTGTCATGGAATAAAGCAAGGCAATCAGGATAAACTGGACAAACACAACAGGAGTCAAAAAAGACAACACAAGAAAAGGAAAAAAGGACAAAGGGAGATGTAAATTTTCTTAGCTGGAAAGAAAAACTAATAACAAAAGAATAAGAAAGTTAAATTATTCTTCAGTCTTCAAATACTACTTAAGTGAAATTAGAGTATTACATTTATTCTTTTTAAGAGAATAATTGTACAGGTTAGAAAAAGAAAAAACAGGTTAAGGAATGTTTCAGTAAATTAGGTATATTCCACATAACAATACATTCAACACCCAGTAACAAGCAATGCTGCTAAAGGGTCTGTATTGGGACCAAAACTATTTAATGTCTTCATCAATGATATGGCCAGTGGGATCGGGTGCACCCTCAGCAAGATTACAAACCACTGAGCTGAGTTGTAGTGTTGATTCATTACAGGGAAGGGATTCCACCCAGAGGGACCCTGACAGGCTTGAGGAGTGGGACCAGGTGAACCTCATGAGGTTCAACAAGGCCAGGTGCAAGGTACTGCACATAATCAGTGCAATCACAAATGTGGATAGAGGCTAGGAGGATTGGAAGAAGGCTCAGGGAGGATTGGAACTTGATGATCTTTGAAGGTCCCTTCAACCCAAACTATCCTAGGGTTCTATGATTCTAATGTTGATTCCTGCTACAAAAAGCAAATTTAATTTTGAAATTAACTTCCATGTATAACACATGTAAAACATCAATCATCATTATTCCACTGTAATTAGTGGTACAGGAGCCTGAGCTAGAACTTAGTGACCACCTCTGGGCACCACCACACTTTAGAAATGTTTCTGCAAATATGAGAGTGTGGAAGGTTAAGCAAGCAATGTGGTAAGTGTGATCTATGACAGAGTCAGAAAGAAGTGAGATTAGGAGAATACATACGACAACAGTGTTCAGATATACAAAAAAGCCTTGTATTTCATGTTCTCAGTGAAAAAACAAGAGGAAAACCGTAATAATTTGTAGCAAAGATTACTTCAGCTACGGAATGCCATGTATGAGTATAGTGACACTGAGCAACAAAGTGTGCTGCAGACTCTTGTTCAGTATACGGCTCTAAAAATGGATCAGACAAGGTCAGCATATCTAAACAAGGAGGTTGCCTTAAAAATCATTCAAGGACCCAGACAGTTACTGTTGTGCTCCCCAAACATATCCTCACTGTTTTGTATGGAGAGAAAGGTGAAGGGCTAACAGATGGGCTCTGCTCATAAGAACCTATAACTGAATCCTATGCAGCTTCTCTGAGTTACACAAATGGACCATTTGAAAAGCTCTCTTACTGCCCTGTTCATAGGAGAGCAGAATGCTTGGAGGGTTGGGCTGGAATATCAGCTGAAGAAGTTAGCTCATTCAGACATTTGGTGAAGGAAGTTTCTCATAGACAAAAGTATAAATTTGACACCCAGCTGACATTAATTTCCAGTGGAACTCGCTGATTTGTCATGGAAATATATTTATCTTGTTTTAATCAAAGGCCACTGGAGAATATCTAATACCTCAGCCCTCCAAGTTTACCCTCCAGGCATTCTGCTCCACCACTGAGCTCGTATCTGCCTCCTTGCATCTCTTCAGAAGCTTCTGCAAGTTGCCACCCATTAATAGGTTCCCCTATTTAGTGCAGCATCCTCCTCACCAGAGCCCATTCCTGCTCACTTCTTCCCTGGTCCATCTTTCTTTCAGGCCACTACACTGCCTTTAAGCCCAAACAAACATAAAACGCTGTTATCCTTTTCTAGCTGTCTTCCAGCCTCCAGAAAGCAGGGATGCAGAAGTGGCTAATTGTATATGGCATCTTCCTGGACTTGAATGGCATTGAGGAAAAGCAAGTGTGATTCAGCTAAGGGCTATTTGGGTATGTTAGCAGTTATGAAAGCCCCACTTGGACAGCACAGGAGTGTGAAATGACACCTCCTTAGGGAAAGTATGCGGCCCTTAAGGTTATTTATTTAGCTACATGTTCGTTAAGTGCAGTGTGGCCCAGAAGTTATTTCAAGCTTTCAAGCCTCTGATCAGAACAAGGTCAGATTCTACATCTGCTTCCCTGTTAAAGGAATTCATTAATCTTGTAATATTTATGATGAGTTTTAGCACTGTTGCTTCTTTTTGGGTTGCTTCTTCTGTAACACACTATTTTGGTTTGTGTTTTATGTGAGGTAGATGCACTGGGACAAGACAGCTGTGGATCTGGCTACTTGGACAGAACACCACATGGGATCAAATCAGTAGCTGCTAGATCAGCATGAACTTCCCTGGAACAGTGTTTCCTCTTGCAGGGCTGTGTTACATGAAGACCTTATGAGGAGCAGAGCACCTTTAAGGAGTACTTCCACATTGCCTAATCACGCATCCTGCATTAGCACACACTAACGCAATCCCCTCTCTTGGTTGGACATACACAAGCATAAAGTGAATAAATACTCTGATCTGAGCAAACTATTCATCTTGGGACCAAAACCCTCATGAGGAGCTCAGCAGCTCCAAACTAGTTCAGACGCTAGGGGTAAAACCCTGGCTTAAATAAAAACAAGGATGAAAACGAACAACATAATCTGTCGAAGTAAACTTGCTATGTATTTCAGTAGGCTATGACTAAATTGAGAAAACAAGCCTTATTAGGTAGATAATAAAAACAAGTGCTGAATAGGAAGACAGTCTATCAGTTATAACCAGGTAGTTTAGCACAGAGCAGCTACACAAACTAATGACTGCTGGGCATAGCTGTCCAAAGCTCTTCCATGAAATTATATGGAAAGGAGAAGGCAGAAGTTAAAGTGTTCTGAGGCAGGAAACAAAAGGGAGCTGCTTTCTGTGGAAAAAAGGAAAATGTCTTGTTGGTTTCAGTTTTCCACAGACAAAGCTGAGTATAGACTGAAAGATTAAACCTTTAGATAATGGTCTGCTCTCTTCATACATGCCATTTTATCTTCTGCCTGCTGTTTCCATGACCTGGATCTGTTTGTTAAGAAACATCTCTTACCATACCAATATGGTCCAAAGACAGATTACGGGCATGAGTCCTCTGCACCAAGCCTTGTCAGAGGCTTCTACAGTCTCCTGGTAATAAACTCTGCCACAGTCATATTTCCCCCACTCATTTCTAGTTACTTGTCTCCTGATGCCAGTGATCAACTAACTGAAGTCCACTTTTATAAATCACTGTGATGTGACAGATGGCAGAGGGCACTGCTGTCAGTCCTGGGTCAGCAGTGAGCAATGTACAGTTCATGTGATGGAGTTGGGCACAGAGTGCACAGGGCACACAGAGCACTTACCATCTCACAGAAACCCAGAGCTCATCAGACACCATTCGTCTTGTCCAAGCTAACTGGAGAATATGTTGATGTCCAGGCAATAAAGCAGGCAAAGACACACAGGAAAAACTGAAAATAAGCAATTCCTTCACTAGGAAGGCAGGCTGATTTGGCATTTTGCACAGTTTGTACATCTGAACCAAACAATGCAATCATTTCTACTTTAATTCTGGGAAAATAACAAACCAAGAACCTTATGTTTCTACTAAACTTACCCCTAGCTTTTTACCTGTCACTCCCATTCACTCCTGTTTTCTTCAACTTCACCTCTGCCTTCACCTGTATTACTGGAAACATTCTCATCTGAGACCTTCTCTTCATTTACCATGAGGGTACTGAGTACTCTACAGCTTATATTTTTCTAAGACTGAGCATTAATTTAACACATGAATCTCACTATTCCCATGAATTCTCAAGGGAGTTTAAAATTTGCAAGTTTATGGTAAAAAAGAAATATATATATATATATATATGCATGCAGAGAGAGAGAGAGAGAAAACCAACATATCCACAGTTTTCATGGCCCAGAGCTGAAAAAAATGATTGCTCCTGGGATAATGTCCTACTGAGGAGGCTGAGAATCAGGAAAAAGCCAAGGGATCACAAGTAATTGTGTTACAGCAATTTAATGAGCTCCCAAACACCTGCCAAATCACAGTAACTTCTGATATTTATTTTCATACACTCTCTCAATACATTCTCTAAAATCAGTAAGTGACTTGTTAAGTAGTTAGACCACTCACAGATCACTGTTAATAACCTGAGGATGTTTATTTACTATCAGGACTGTCTTCACTTACATGTATGTATGAAAACCAATGGCAAAATATTGCTAGATGATTTGTCTTGTTTCTCTTTGCTTTGCATTGAGACATTTGTGAATAACTGAACCAATTATAAGTAAATATCCCATATGAGTCTGAAATGAACTCATTTCATCTGTGCTTATGCAAGTTTCATTCTCCTTTCTGCAAATATGCAAGAAACTGCTTTTGACTGTCTATGGAAAGTGAATTTAGAGGTGCAGTTTGTACATGACAGTGTTTGTCTTGGCAATGATTGTGCACGTTCAGGAGCAGCTTGAGAAAGAGATGTGATTTACCTGAGACAGCAGCACAGCTCAGACTTTGAATAAACCAGATCAGCCTGTGAGAATAAATAGTGTAAAAATAGTCATTAATTAAGTCCTTATAGCAAGTGAATTTGAGAAAGTGAGAAACTGTTTTTCAATATTCTAAAAACAGAAAAAGTGGGTAAATCAACATATTCATGTGCACTTCTCTTCAGATCTAATTTCTACCCTCTTTGCATGTCTTTTATATACAGGAGGGTTTAATGACTATGAATAAATAATACACTCTTGAGGGAATGATTACATGGTTTCAGATTCCACTTTATTGAGGGCATAAAGAGGTGGCAGATTAAACTTTACAGACTGCTGTTATTCAACTCAGTTTGGGACAACACTTTAATGACATTTCTCCATGCACTGGTATCAAAAGCAGACATGTTTGCTTTGAGATAAGAACTCATATAAAGTGCAGTGGCATTTCTGAGAGGGGCAAGTCACATCACATCCAATATTACACTTCCTTGGTCTCAGGACAGAGAGCCACTATGGTTTGACAAGGGCTATGCAAGGAGTTGCACATGAGCCATTTCAATATGTCACCTTTTCTGCTCAACTTGCCTGTTTTCACGGAGTTACATGCCCTGGCAGTTCCTTTGAAGTTCATTTGTGCTGCCAAATACTAACTTCCCTAGATAGCAGTTTGTCCATGCAAACTAAGGAAAAAAATTAAAAAGAGAGAGAGAAAGTAATTCTAGAAGGATATAATTTATCAGGGATCATCATTACAATTTTGTCATTACGAAATTACTGACCTACATAATTTATACTCAGAAATGTAAGTGATATTGTAGTCGACCTATCTCCTAATAGATCCCAGCATGGGGCTTGGCATGTTTTTAACTGATGCATTAGTATGTGTCAGATTCAGACAGCCATCTGAAATTACTAGCTGTGATTAATATAATTAATTATCCGCTATTAGGTGCAGCCATATTTGGTAGGACCCTTTCAGAGAGTGGGATAATTAGATATATTAGCTGAAAAACGTCCAGACAGTTTATATCCAAAATGATTAGGAGGTAATAAGACACATTTCCTGCTTTCACAAATAATTCTTTATATGAGGTTCTGGAATAACAATGAAGTTTGGAAGAAATAAATCAGGGCAATGTAAAAGCTGTTGATAATTACACTACAAACAGAAGTTGGAAAAATGTTCTGGCAAAGAGTTTGCCATCACTGAGCTGTCATCATAGAGCTGTGAGGACTGACCCTATTCACAAACTCAGGGGACAGTTTGCTCAAAGGAAGAGGTGATCCTTTGTTGGAGATGACATAATATTACATACTGATGGTTTTATTTCTTAAAATGGCTTTTTGTTTCAAAAGTGAATTAGTAACTTGAGAAGGCTAACTAAATCCAAATCAATATACGTTTTCTTTGTGATCATTCTCTTCTCTTTGTAACACAAAAAGGGAACAAGTAAATAAAATACTGTCAAATCCAAAATAATATATTTTTTAATTTATTTTCTTAACTAAAAAAATCTAATCTTAAACTATTTCCTCCCCTCTTTTTTATTTAAATATTTGTAAGAAGAGCAACAAAAATTCTTTGATCTGCCTTAGGCACAATCCCAGTAGAAATCTTTAACATTTTGACACGTGTAAGCTGCATTTTATATTCCAATAAGAAGCATTTCAGACAGAACAAAGATTTCTCTATGCAATTATAAATTTCACCAGTCTCTGCTGTTTTGAAAGGCACATTGTAAGCCATCTGTGAAAAAGAGGAGGCAAGATATGAAGGAATTATTAGATAAAAACAAGCAAGGGATGCACAAAGGTTATGGTGTCCTTCTGAGCAATGTAGTAATGACAATACACTTAGACTAATAATTATATGATGACAGAATTAGGTCAAAACATACAACTTTTTTATAGTCATATTCATGCAATGAAATGATGAAGCAATACCTCACTTAGTGCTGTCCCAGCTGACATTCCACACTATGCAGTACTGAAGGGCAAGGTACTGGCTCAGGCCTGAAACCTATTTACAACATCCTTGTGACTACTGACAGCTGCAATGCCTTTTAGCTTGTGGGCATCTCGACAAAATAATGCAGTAGACAACAGTCTGTGTGCATGTGTATAACACAATGTAGGCTAAAGAGAATGATATCATATAAAGCAAGAACATTTAAGGCTATCTTTCGCCAAAATATAGCCAACAAGACAAGAATATTCATTTCTCATAGATTGTAAAGCCATAGGGCCATGACCTATAAAGGACCTTAAAACTTCCTCCTGCAAACCTCTTTTTTGCCTAGCCCATTTCCAAGCATATTGGGATAGCAGGCAAAATCCCCTCTGAAGATTATTGTGCTGGTACACAGACACATAAGAACTCTGCAACATGTTCAAGCCTTCATTACGGATATGTTAGTATGTAGGTCTATGGACATTTGTCACATATTGTAGCAGGTTGTTGTATGCTTTCACTTGGGGATTTTGCTGGGTCTGTTCATGCTCACAGAAGATGAGAATGTAGTGACAGAACAAGCTCAAGAAAGAGTGTGTAGGATGAAGGTGCAAAGTTCTTTACAAGGTAGTGGACCTTCTATTCTCAACTTGTATTATCTTGACAATGAATAGCACCTACTGTTGCTATTCTGTACAAAACTATTCTCCTAAACCTTTGTTATGTTTTGCCACTACTGCTTGCTGCGGTTAAGGCAGAAAACAAGGAATGATTTTTTGAGGTTTATAAAGTTCTGGTGGGGATGAGCCCTGTTATCACTGAGGTAAGATCCAGCCCTGGATGTGACAACATGCTGAGGCTAATAATTCTGGCTTTTGGTGGCTTACATTGTGCTAAGGACATTACCTCATTGCACGATTGGGATCATCACTCAAAGTATGACAGGCTCATATTAGACCCGGCTATTTGAGGTCAGATTATGGAATCATAGAATCATAAAATCATTATTTAGGTTGGAAAAAGACATTTAATATCATCGAGTCCTATCATTAACCCAGCACTGCCAAGTTCACCACTAAACCATGTCCTTGTGTACCACATCTACATGTCTTTGAAATACCTCCAGGGGTGGTGACTGCACCACTTCACTGACAGCCTGTTCCAGTGCTTGACAACCCTTTTGGGGATGGAATTTTTCCTAATCTCCAATCTAAATCTCCCCTGGTGCAGCTTGAGGCCGTTTCCTCTTGTCCTATCGCTTGTTACTTGGGAGAAGAGACTGACCCCCACCTCCTACAACCTCCTTTTAGGTAGTTGAGAACGATAAGGTCTCTCCAGAGCCTCCTTTTCTCCAGGCGAACCCCCCCCAGGTCCCTCAGTTGCTCCTCATCAGACTTGTGCTCCAGGCCCTTCACCGGCTTTGCTGTCCTTCTCTGAACACACTCCACTGCGTTGATGTCTTTCTTGGACAGAGGGACCCAAACTGAACACATATTTGAGGTGGGGGCTCACCAGTGCCAAGTACAAGCACTGCTCTAGTCCTGCTGGCCACACTATTTCTGTTTGTCTAGTGGAGTAACTTGTCTCCAAAAAGATGCAGCAAGAGAATACAAAGGAAAGAGCATGAGATAAAGGCAGTGATTCCTCTCCAGGGGACTCTGCCAGCCTTCAAATCACTTGACTTACAGAATTCTTGGAGAGTTGTCCAGTAAATCTGGACTCAGTGAAGTTGACCAGTCCCTGGATGTAAACTTTTAGCATCCACAGCATCTTAAGATGGGGACTTCCCTGTTCCTTTGGGCTTCCTCACCAAAGGGCTTGCTGTCACAAAACCAGAGTTCTTTTCCTTCTCATTTCTATCTAGAAGCTCAGACTTCAAATAGGCTGCAACTCTAAAGAAAGGAAAACAAATTCCAGATGACTAATAACCTGTCTTTTGAAAACCAGAGTGTCCAGCACTTTTTTCAGTCTCTGTCTACGTGCAACCCACATTCATCACCAGTTCACCCGCACATCTCTTCTGGCTGTGAAACAACTGACTTTTTCTTTCTCAAGGACAATAGACCTGTTTCCAAAAGCAGTCTTCCAAAATCTATGAAGTCATTTGTCCTTCTGCCAACCCTCACCAGCAGTAGGTTCGTTCATGCTCCACCAGAAAGGAGCAACTTTGTCTTTCCTGCAGTCCCACACTGACCAGAAGTGGAGAGGAAAGTTCAAGGCAGAACTGGTTCAGCCAAAATTGTAGCCACAATTACCAGTGGGACTGGTTAGCTGCTCCTAGCAGTCTCCTTAATTCAGGCAGCTGCCTCATCTTTTGATGCCTGCAGCCTGACCCATTTTTGCTTTCCAGAACAGCTAAGATCTCCATCACGGATTAAGAGCCAGAGAAAGTCTGATTTTAGAGATGTTTTTTTCACCATTTTCTGCTTCTAAATTTGTAGCATGATAAATATTTAAGCACAAATGATTTTTTTCTTCCTTTGGTAAGGAGCAAACAGCAAACTTCCTGTGAATGAGAAACAATGTAGTGATTAAAAATAATTACAATGGATGACTCATGAGTCTATAGTGGGCTTTGCATCAGCAAATAAAATTGGTCAGGATAGATAGAAAAAAGTGCATTGAAGTTTAACTACCAAGTGGATCTTCCAAGCCCTCATTACCGATCCCTTTCCAAATGAAGTCTTTTCATCCTAAATATCCCAGATACATTTTGCATTTGCAATTTTTTTCTAATTAAAAAGTGAAAGAAGAAAAATGGAATGAGCACTCAACGTGGCACCTCTCCTGAACAAAGGGCTCTCCAAAATGCAAGCAATTACAGAGGTCTTCTAAGCGATGTACTCACACGTAGGAACTAAAACAGTGAAGTAGGAATTAACATGCCAAGTGAAGACTCTGTCAGCTTTTACTTATTTACTGTTTCTCCCTTACAGCCTTATGTCAAAACTCCTGTAATCCATCAGCTCTTTTAGCTTAGGGGCTCTTTTTCCAATAGGATCCTAAACTTTGCCAGCTTGGGCCAAAATGGCCCATTAACAAGTTAAGCTATTGCCTGTGTTCTTCTGCTAAGAGTTGCCTATGCTGACTATTTGAGATGAATATTGAAGAGGGAGGTGAAAATTGAGGGGACAGGTGGGAGGGAAGGGAGGGAGGAGCACGAATTAAAGGTTGGCTAGAATACTGGATTATTATCTATTGGTTTTTTGAAGGACGTGTTCTCCCATTCTTTAATATTTGAGAACAGGAAGGGAGAAAGGACTCCTCTTGAAACAAATTCCTTTTCCTTCAGTCTTTCCTGGTTATGAATCTTTTCTTGTCTACTTTTCTGTTCTCTAGTATAAAATTATTTGCATCCTACTCAGCTCAGACAAGTGGGGACCTCTCTTCCCTAACAAGTCACTGAGAAGAAGGTCAAAGAACTGGTAGGAAACACAAACATAAGTTACATGATTTGCTAAGGATTGTGTCAGTAGCAGATTCAGGAACCTTTAATGAGGACCAAATCTTGAACATCTCTGCTGGGGAACCAATTGATTCAATATGATACTTAAAGTGTCATGTTCCTCTTTCATGGACTGTTTATGCACTTAGCTGTTGGCTGTCTCTCCACCACCACTACTCTACCACCTACTGATCAAAGCATTTGCTCAGGGTCTGAAACCCTGAGGGTTGCCTGCTAGAAACCTCCCAATTAGTCAAGCTTTTCTTAGGAGTCGGAACTGCAGTGAGCACTCATCTCACCTCTGTGCTGAACACAGAGTGTACTGAACACCATCTGTGTTTTCCTAGAAATCAAGTATACTTCGGAATCTTACTGCACTGCTTTATTGAGAATTCTTCTACCAGTGGGCTGGTAGGGTGGGAAGAGATTACCTGGGAGATGGCAATAACACATTGCTCCCCAAGATCCATAACAGGCATCCTGATTCTGACCTGCTACAGCAGGGATATCTGGCTCCCTGCCTTTAGAACTGTTTTTCATCTAATAGGTAAGGATACCCCAAGGATCTCTGCATGAATACACCTCCTATTATAAATATATGCATAGCGTTGCCTGGATTCAGCCTGGAGCCACCCTTCCCTGTCTCTGTCATATCTTAATGTTGCTCTTACAGTTGTCAATAAGAACCTCCTAGACAGATGTCTAAGGATTTCTCCCTGCTTCTGGGTTGTCTGTATCTGTGGGTATTAAAACCAGCTCTACAAGAAGGAATTGTAAGATTGCTATTGGCAAACTGCCTGTGCTTGGTGCCTGTAGCACCTCTGAAGTTCCCAGATGTGACAGAAGAAATTAGGCCTGGAAGGTGGACGGATGGAGCCGGACTCAGACTTGGGAGTTCAGCAGAACTTGCAAGGTTGAGCTAGATAGGCCCCAGGAGATGAGGCTGGAAGATTTATAGCTAGGATAGTTGCTGGCTCTGGGCATCAGGCCAACATCATTATCTTAGACACAGTCAAAGAAGATGAACTCACAGAGGACAAACCTTGCACTGCAAACCACTTACACTAATTATGTCTACTGTCCTAATTATGTTAGTACTGGTTTCCCTTTCCCTTCCAGCCTAAGCAATTGCTGCTTCTGTCTCACATGTCACCTGGAGTTCATATTCCTCTCCACCTCCCACAGAAACCCTGTAGTTTTGTGACTTGTTCTCTGTTAACAGCCATTGTGCCCCTGCCAGCTTGACAGGCATTTTGGATTAGTGGTGGATGAAGTTATTCCTGGATAGATTTTATAAAGAGCTCTGGTCTGAAAGACAAGACACTATCATCAGTTATTGAGGCCTATCTCTGAACTTTTTTCCAGGTTCCATAATCCCTTTTCTTATAAAGGGCTTTAAAAACTTAATTAGCTGAATAAATAAGTCCAGATTGAGGGCCTGAACTAGTGCAGCCTACTCCTGCTGACAAATCTCTGGATCAGCGCATGGAAGAAGCCCAGAAAATGTCTCTTGTCCCACCAGCTGCTATCCTGGCTTAAGAGAATAAGCTTTTCTCAACAGACAGCTAAATCTATTTCTCCCTTCCCTGAATAGACCTGTTCAACTTTCAAGTCACAGAAAATGCTTTCTTTGCTTACCCCACAGCCTCAGGAAGTAGAGTCTCATGGAAAACAAACACAGGAGCACATAAACATCTTTAAGCACATACATGCATCTATCTTTTTAGACAAAGGCTAATAAAAAACATGCACACAGTTAATTTTTTTGTTGAACTGAGGTCAGTACCATGAAGATTAATTGATGGATTAGAATTCAGAAATCACCAAATTACTGATTTTGCTTGAATTATAGAATCATAGATTAGTTACTGGCACAGGCATCTGAAAAAATAACTTTTGTCAGATCACATGGCCCTTATAACTGTGACTGTCTAAGAAAAATACAAAGCTTTCCAAGGAAAAACAGATGTTAGATAAAGTATCTTCATCATAGTGAGTCTCCCTCCTAATCATATAGCATTTGTATTTCTTAAGTTCTCTGACATTCAGCTTCTGGTGTTTGCTTTGGGTAGGATGACATTGCTTCAGATCTCCATCATGCAGACAATCCAACATCAGGTTATCCACAGCTGTCATGAAAAGCAGTGCGTGCTCATTCTTCTAAATGCATTTGTCTATGGATGAGTTAAAAGGTGGCAGTTGGTTTGCAATAAAAGTGTCATGTCCTGTTTCCATAAGGTAGAGCTCTAGACTGCCTACTTCTTCATTAAAATAAACGTGTCATGTTCTGTTTCCATAAGGTAGAGCACTAGACTGCCTACTTCTTCATTACAAATAAACATTGAAAATCATGTAAGTGATTGGTGATTATACCTTCCTGGAACTTAAAGTAGGCACTCAGGATTTTTTTTTATGGTTTAAGGAAAGAAAATCTTGCTGCATCTTTAGAAAATGAAGGATTTCTGCCACTCACCCAAGGACACAAAAGCACACATACACAGTCTACCATTAAATTGTACCAGCTTTGTTTTGTAATAAATATCGCTGAGAGTAGTACCCACTTTCATTTCATACTGGAGGCATTCACTAAACAACGCTGAGGAGCATTGATCTGAGCTACTTAGCTAATCAATACTTCATTTGCATGCTTACCTGGAAACTTCTGATCCTCCCAACTCCAGTTTCACTTCACCAATTCCAACAAGGAAGGTTAAGTTTGGATTTATTTCTATAAGCAACCTGATCAAGAAAAAAGACTTTTTTACATCTTTTTCAGTTTTTACAAAGCTCATCAAGCCATCATCTAAGTAGCAGAGTTATATTATCATCTGAGGACTGCATCTCTTTTTGACGGCTAAGTAAAGCAGCGTCTTTGTAATAAGCATCCTTCAAAGAAATTGTTGTATAATACAAATAACACATCAACTAGTTTTAGAAACTGAAAGTGTGTTACTGCATATTTTGCAAAATTGTCTGTTATTCTGGGTAGAAGGATGAAATGTTTTGGTGTGTTTCCAGTACACACTGCCTGATAGGAAGTAGAGGAGGCCTTCAGTTAACGGGGAGAAACAACAAGGTTACAGGCCTTAGTATTCACGTCAAGTATTCACTTCAGTGACCCCAATATCAGTTGCTGAGGTGAGCAGTTCCAGTGCTGTCAGGATCAGCAATGGAGCGCTGTAGCATGTTGTGCAAGGGATTCCCAAACTGGAGGAACCTCAGGGGATGGAGAAACCAACCGGGAGCACACAGCTCATGACATAGAAGCTGAGGAGACCTGGATGAGGCCAGGAGTAACAGCAGTCAAGCCTCCACCATGTATAAAAGAAACCCACAGGGAGCGTCAGAGACGTGGGTTATTTGAAAGAAATTAAGACATTTTGATAAGTGATCTCTGAATTAGAATTTCAGATTTAGCTGTCAAGGGGATGACCTACAGCAAGGAGCTTACCTCATATTCCAGTCTTGGCATCTCCCTCCAAGTATTTGTATTTTCCACTTTATGGTTATTTGTTATGGTTATCACTCTAGCCTGCTGCATACAATCCAAACACTGCATTACTTCTGTTATTGCTCAGTGTCCTGACACTCACTCTTGTCCACAGTGGTTGCACAGCAAAAGGACCAATAGCGGAAAGGAGAGTAGTTGAAGGATGAGTGTTTAGGAGAGTGAGGAGGAAGACGGTTTGAGCCCTCCACCTTCACTGACATCAGTGGACTACAAACAGACCTGGGGAATTCACAGTAATACACTATCCTTGGCCAAATCCAACCAACAGGACAAAGTAAAACATAAAATTACCTTTATTTTTCAAATGTATCCTTGCATTTCAAACCTTTAAATCTTTCCGAGTTCATAAAGCTGACTAGCTCAAATTTATGTTGGCAGATAATTCATTTAAATTGCTGTAGATGGCAATGTCTTTGTCTGGTTTTTGTCTAAATTTCATCCTAAGCTTTTTTTCTTCTAAAGCTTATTTCACTACTAACATGAAATAAACAAGAAATTTATGCTAAATTAAAGAGTTTTAAATAAAGAGAAGGTAAATGGCCTCTTCTATTTGTCTCTTCCAGGTTGAACTGGACAGTCAAATAACATCATAGTGGTGCTACCTTTGTGAAATTCAGGTAAACCTTCAGGAAGACTAAGAAATGCATTCTTAGCAAAAAAAAGCCAAGACAGGCTTTTCTGAAACAGAAAGAAGTAACAAGTTTCAAATTATATCTCATTATTATTTAAAAACCATCTTGTTTGAGTGGGAAGAAGAGAATATTAACATGAGCTAACTAAAACAAAAAATATTCCGAGTATTTTGCTGCTTCAAATACAACTGCCTTTGCTCAAATATTTAGTGCTTTTCAGGGGATAGAGAGCACTCGCCTTTCCTATGTCTCACTGTAAGTTTTGTCATAAGCTTTATTTATTATGATAAAACCTATAATCTTTCAGAAAACCTGAAGGGTAACCCAAATCATCATAAAAATGAAACAAAACAAAAATATGATTTTATACTGAACATGGAAACACAACCACTATCAGTTCCTTTTATGTATATATACCTCCCAAGACACAAAAGTATATTGAAAATATTTACATGCTCAAAAATAATCTTTAAAAATAATATTTAATTTAATATTTTAAAAATTCAAATTTTGCTAAAAATGTAGGATCATTTCTTCATTGAAGTTTTAACAAAAGACCCATTCCACAGGATATTGAATGACTCTGACATTTATTTTTCTTCTCAGGCAGAAGCCAAAGATCCTTCACCTAAATGTTTTATTTAGAACTAATAAAAATATTTTCTTCTAAAACAATCAAAATACTTTGTTTCAATCACAATTTCTTTTATTTTAATTAATTATCTGCTCATACTTGAAATCAGTTAAATTTTGGTTAAAAAAAAAGAACTATTCTATTCTGAAAGCATCAGGACAGAACATTCAAAGTTATCAAAATGCATTCACCTGGGAATTTCTCCACAAAAAGTCTATTCCTCCAAAATGCTTCAACACTGAGCCATTTTCTAACAGTAAATTGCTTTTGTTGATGATATCCAAAGTGGCTGAGGCTCCTGTTGTGATGAAGTGCTTGCTCAGTTTGCTTATCTCCTTTGAACTTGCAGTACTCTCTGCAATATACTGCTTGTCAGAATGATTCAGAAAGTGTCTCCTTCCCACCTCGTGTTTAAATTCCAGCATTAAAAACCCATGAAAACCCAAATGGTATTAATCTCTTCTTTCTTATCTGAAATCTAACAGATGAAAATGAGGAAAGAGGCAATTTATCCATCGTCTTACTTCAAACTAGGGTTAATTATATGTAATTATATATAAATCAAGAGACATTTGTCATTTTTTGTCCTAAATACACCCAGTGATTGAGATACCAGAATTCTTTAGACAACCTGTTTTCTACTTTGTGATTCACTTATTGTGCCATTATAAAGTTTTTAAAGAGTGTCTAGTTTTAAATGCTGGAAATTTCCCTTGTTTGAAGTTTATATCCAGTAGGTCTTTTGTTCACCCCAGTCATGGCAGCAACCAGATTGTTATCCATTCTTCATGCCCTTTATACATTTGGAAAGTGTTATAGTATGTCCAGTCAGTCTTCCCCTTTCAAGACCAAGGAGCTATTATTCATTCAATTATTCCCTGTAAGTCAAGGTTTCTAGATATCTGATCATCATATCCAGGTTGTCATCATCTAGTCCAAGTTAGTCTACTTATTTCTTGCACTGTGATGCTGCAACCTGGACCTTGAATTTCAGAATATGTGGCCCAGGCGATTTCCCTTAAGTGTCTAGCAAGTATCCGCACAACAATTCGTTGCTCTTGGTCTGGTTTGGGTTTTTTTGGTTGGTGAGGGGTTTCTGGGGAGGATTTATATATTTCCTTATTTTTAACAACATGATTGATATAGGTGTAACATATTACTACCATCTAAGTAATTAGTGAAGAAAAGCAAGTGGTTTTTTCCCTGTCTCCAAACTCTCTGAACTCCTCTGAGGTTTGTAAATTGCTCTGAGAAGGTGTATGCTTCAAAATCATCAGAAGACCTGATACACCATCATCTAAAATTGAATCTCTCTTCCCTTAGCATTCTCATTTATGTTCACCAAATGCATTTGTATTTAGAGTTTCTCCAGTTTGAAAGAAAAACATAATACATCAACAAAGAAACTGCACTAAAATCTTTATAGAGCTGCAAATACATCTGGAAACAAAGCAGGCAAAGGAAGTAGAGATAAGAAGTAATTATACCAAACATTCTTAATAAAGGATGGACTTATTTGTGTGAAGGGAAAAGAAAAGCTTCAAACTCTGTTAGGTTGCTATTAGAAACCTCACTCTAAAATGTAGAAGTGTTAAAATTTCAGGATGATTTATTAGAGATATTGCCATCTATTCAGACAGGGGTGTTTATAGAGATCTGCATATTGAAACATTTCTGCTGTGAAGCTCATAATGCTGACTCCAGACTTTCTGAAAGGAGCTCTAGAAAAAAGTATGAAGAGAAACACTCCTGCATGGAAAAGTCTTGAACACTGATAACCTGGGCAGTCTTTATACACGTTGTGGGGCTGATGGCAGGGATGCTGACATCCATTTGTGCTTAGGAAATCAGACCTTGTGGGTGTTTCAACAGCTAGGGAGATTAACCACTGGAACCTCGTAAGCACCACAGAGGTTTCTCCACCAGTAAGCAATGTTCATGTGAGATATGGTCCTGTATTTCCAATGAAAATTATCACTATGTTTGGAAAAAAAAACCCTGGGACAATCCTCTGGATGAGCTGGAGCCATGCCAAGGTTGTTGCAGTCTCCTTTCTGGCCTTTTCATCTATGATGGAGAGGACACTGCAGATGTTCTCCTCTTTGGGAGCTCTGACCATAATCCAGTGATCAATTTGATCTACAAATACCTCACCTTCAATGAAGAGTGAGTTATGAGAAAGCAAAAAAACCTTAATTTCTCAGCTCAGCCTGGATTCCCCCTCTCGCCTTTACCTGCCTTTTTAAAGTAAGCAATTAACATAGGGAAGGAAGGTCATCTGTTTCTCTCTGTGTATGGTTGGGGACAATAAGGGTTTGGTCTTGGTGTGATATCACTGAGCTAATGGAACCCTGTGTTAACCCAGCTGCCAGCATCATGGATTACAGGAGCTGTACTCACCTACACTGAAACTCTCCCAGCAGCTCCCTTGTAAGACCCTGCTATAACATAAGCACTGTCTAAATCTCTGCAGCTTTTGAGCTGGGAATAGAGTATAACAAATAATTTATCCCCAAATTTGGAAAGCTCCCTTTCCCACCACCTCCCCAGGATAAATGAGGAGTGGTTTAGAGAGGCTTATAATTTGCTTTTCTATTTTGGCTGTGGTTTGATATTCTATGGCTCATTTCATCAGCACGTAAATAGAATGCAATACAAAAACATGGTTTCTGAAAGAGCGAGGTCGTACAGCTCTCCTTGGGCAGCTATGGCCCTTGTCTCACCAGGAGACAGCATCACCATCTGCTCAGCAGGGCTAGGTCTCTCCGTAACTAATTCAATGAACAAACAGAACATGGATATTGTCAAGACCCATGTGTAAAAGGCTGGGAAAAAACAGAAAGGAGGCTGCCCCATACAGCTGTAAATAATTCCCTGCCTTGCTGGCACATGCGCAGCAATAGACTCTCTAATGCAAAGATCGCCTCTCAGCAGGACTCTGGTCTCATAGAGTGTGCTGGAGTGATTTGTTGTCAGCATCCTTTTCTTTGATGGAGGGCAGGGTGGGGAGAAGTGACTGCAGATTTGTGGACAAGGAAAGGGTGGTGAGGAAGCTGAAAACTGCCCCAAAGAGCTGGATTTGACCTCCATGTCTTTACAGTGGCACTGAAAGGGGTAAGTAGTTCCCCCCCGAGACTGTGCTTTGGGAGGCAGCAGGCGACTTTCAGCTTGCCGGAAAACTCAGAGCTGCATTTTGTGTCAGTGGGAACTGTGCTGCTGAGAGACAGAGAAACAGGCAACAAGCTCTGAAAATGCAAGCATCAGCCATGTCACTCGAGTACCCTCAAATTAGCTTGTGATTACCTGCAATTCTCTTTGCTGTCTCACTATCACAGAGAATCGTATCTTAACATCTCAGAAAGGTTTACGAAGACTGCCATTGATATTTGTGAAATGCTCATGCAATCTAGACCAAGAGCTACAAAAATATCCCAAATAAGCCTAAATAGAGCAGGTTTCGACTGATATTCATTCCAAGGCTGACACCAGACATTTAAGAATATTAATATTAAAATAACTGCTATGTTAATGAGAGTATATCAGGTACTACAGTACTGCAGCCATAGTGGACCCTAACACAGGAGCAGCCCAACCTGCATACTGATGATGCCAATGTCAGTGACAGAACAGAATAATCTCTTTTACAGGATTCTGGCTGAGACATGAGTTTTACATTGGGGGAGGAATGAATATGTACAAAACCACTGTGATGTAAGGTACAAGCTGGCATCTCTGGAAGTAGAATCATAGAATAATTAGGGCTGGAAAGGACCTTAAGATCATCTAGTTCCAACCTCCCTGCCATGGACAGGGACAACTCACACTAAACCATGTTACCCAAGCTTCTGCCCAACATGGCCTTGAACACTGCCAAGGATGGAGCATTCTCAACTTCCTTGAGCAACCCATTCCAGTGTCTCACCACCCTTACAATAAAGAACTTCTTCCTTATATCCAATCTAAACTTCCCCTGTTTAAGTTTTAACCCGTTACCCCTTGTCCTATCACTACAGTCACTAATGAAGAGTCCCTCTCCAGCATCCCCCTTCAGATACTGGAAGGCTGCTATGAGGTCTCCATGCAGCCTTCTCTTCTCCAGGCTGAACAGCCCCAAGTAAATCTGAAACAATTTGTTGGCCTGCAGGCAGAAGCCACTACTGCCTCTGCTGCTGCTCCTGCTTTTGCCATGCAATGGGAGATGATTTAAAATGCTTTTAGAGCTCCAAGTGAGGAACCCGGCCCTTCAGCAGGACAAGGGAAAACTTGTAGCACTCAGAGGTGTCCTACAGTTTGAAACCTGTAGAGTCCCTTCTGCAGAGGTGAGCATTTGCACCCTGGACATACTCAGATGAGCAGCACAGGGCAGGGTGTGAGTGACTCACAGATCCTGAGCATCCTGCCCACTCCATGGTGACATTAACATGCTCATCAGTCTCTTTGCAGCTGTACAGGGAGGAGAACTCTCAAGAATGTCAATTTTTCATTGTTTTATAAACACAATAATCTGGTGTGTAAGACATGAGATTTTCCTTGGAATTCCCAGTTCATAGACAATTCGGAATACTCTTGTCCACTAATTCAGACTGAACACAT
This sequence comes from Coracopsis vasa, assembly GCA_026283785.1. NCBI lineage: Eukaryota > Metazoa > Chordata > Aves > Psittaciformes > Psittacidae > Coracopsis > Coracopsis vasa. The sequence continues at coordinate 23,243 of JANHGB010033955.1, forward strand.
GTTTTAGGTAAAATTTCCCAAGAACTGGGAATGCTGCTTGTCCCCAGTTCTACCGGCCAGAACCAGGGAGTTTCTTTTTAAAAACAAAAAGGAGGAAGGAAGAACTAAGAGGGATAATCTTCCTCTTTTTCAGCAGCACAGCAGGGAAGCCAAAGGGAATAACATCGCTGTCATTCTGCTGCATGAAAAAGATCATCACAAAAGTTCAAAACAAAAGTAGAAAATAGAGACCTGCAACAATTCCAGCACTCAACCCTCTTGAAAGAACTAAGAAAGCTGGGGGTCACAGGCAAGGCAGATGCATGCACACCGGCTGTGCTTTGCAGAAGCCATAACGCTGGAAGGGAGGGAGTGAAAAACACAGATGTGTCAGCACTGGATAGAGGCTTTGGGCAGTGAGACATTTTGGAGGAAGCAAGGAAGAGGCAAGACAGAATGTCCCTGTCCTCCAGCCGTGATAGGGACAAGGGTGTCAAATTGATTAGACATAACGTGTAAGTGGCATCTCTGCTTTACATTTTCTTAAAGCCAGGTCCAGAGATATCACCCAGGTGGGCTCACAATTTGCTCACCATTCACACAGATTGTGGAGACTGCTTTCAAACATGCAGCCATCCTGGACATTTCACTGTATAATGCTCTGGGCTAGTAGCTGTCAGAGCTGGAAAACGAACTAGAATCTATTTCTTTTTCAGGTCTGCCTATGGCTGTTAATTTTCATCCTCTAGAAAGCAAATGCCTTGTAACTTCATCAAACTGTTATGGCTCCAGACAGCTTATTATGTATATACAAAATATATCCAAGCGATGGGCTGGGTATCATGCACAGAGATGCAAATATAATCTACTAAACCAGATAAAAAAAATGGTGTTGCAAAATGTCATGCCTCAGACTAACTGCTGTATGTTTATTAATTAATATGAAATACGATTAACAATTACATAGAATGTAGAATCCTCTTCTGTTTTGCTTCTTAATTGGTACAATAAAATGTTAACTATGAAAGAAATTTACCTTCCAGTCTTATTACACTGGAAATTTCCACTGCCCTGTTGAGCACTGAGAAAGAAAAAGCTGTGTTGTAATTCTGCAGTGATCTATATTGTAAATAATTCAAAAGGGAAGTTCACTGTATGCCTGCAACTCTGATTACAGTGAAAGACAGTGACACCAGACTGCCCACTGATTTAAAAGCATCTGCAGGTACCTTATTTATAATTAGGGACCTGAAAAAAACCCAGTGGAGGAAAACTTGTAAGTGCTCCTCAAATATCATAAAAAGCTCAGGCTGCAGAGTGATAAATTACCAGACCTGTAACTCAATCTCAGCTTTCTAATGATCTCATCGATCAATCATACTTCATGGCTACGATTCATGATATCATCTGAACTCCCTATATTGAGTTATGGCTTTGTTACAAATCCCACATTATCCATTATCCTTACATTGAATATACACTACCTTATTACAGTAGCACTCAACAGCACTGCCAGGCTTGCGGGGTTATCAGTTTTCCCATTAGAAGTTCTGGTTTTCAAAGGATTACAGATCAGACAAGAGAATATGCTCTGAGTGCAGCTTCTCTGCATGATTTTAGGAAGGGGAGGATGGGATTGTGATTAGGCTGCTAACCTTGGCAAAGAGCTTGTGCAAATCCTTGCTGCGCACAGGCTATGAATACAAACTTGCCCAAGTCACTTGGGCAGCTGAAGCGCTGAAGAGTGTGGCTGTGTCATCTGGTAGACTACAGAGCACAGGGATCTGAATTGGCTCCTGAGGCTGGCAACATCCATGCAGGGCTGACAGAATCACCCAGGATAAGACTCCTCTACTCAAATGGGGAAAGGGTCCAGCGGAAGCACTTCAGCTGCAGAAGTAGTTTTACTGTGCCCAACTGTCTTTATTCATATGGGAAAGATGGGGGATTGATCTTACTGATTATTTCTCAGGGAAAAAGCATGCTGGTATTAACAGTCCTTTTGCAGCAGATAAGTTACTAAAATATTGTGGTGTTCACAGTGTAGCTGAGCCACGTTTGCTCATTTTACCACTGCTGAATTTGATAGGCAGGTGAGATGCAGTGAGTTTAGGAGGAAAGACAAGGTTCTTGGTGCTCTGGGGTTCACCTGCGCAATGCCAAAAGATTCGTCTGTGTACCCCAAACAAGCCTAAAATAGGGCATAGATGAGCCTTCATGTTTGAGTAATAGCTGGAAAGCTGAAGGGGCTCATGAAACTCATAGCTGCCTTCTTGTAAGAAGGCAGCTGTGAACCAACTCAAAACAAAACAGCTTCTCCCCTGAGGACACTGAGGGCATTGGGTAGCTGAGATCTTGCTTCTCCAGGTGCTAATTGAAGTATGTGTCAACATTACCTAATGTCAGAAAGCAGTGGGAATGCAGCTGCTCCAGGAAGGACACAAGCCATGCAACTGTGCACAGATAGAGACTGTACTTTCAGCTGCAGAACACAGATCCCCTGCAGCAGAGTGGGGCTGGACTCCTGACAATGTCCACCTCTACCAACAGCCCCAGATGAGGTGATGATTCAGGGCCAGAGTCCATCAGAGCCCAGTCAGGAATAGCAGGAGGTGGTGCTGGTGACAAATTACTTTGACCCTTGTTCTCTTCTGCACCACAAATGCCATCAATCTCACCTTCTAACTATCTAACACATAACAACATGGCCAAGGACCTTCTTCTCCTTTCCCTGTTGTCCCAGGTCTCTTCTGCTCTGTTCTTTGGTCATGCAGCTGAAGGTAAGTGTGTATGAACATGAAGAGAACATGCTAGAGCATGGATTCAATCCACTCAGCCAAGGAGATGTTTGCTGCTAGTGGATTTGAATGAGGCCCCATCAGTGTAAACTAGTTGACAGACATCACATAGGCTGTATTGAAATGGTTTCTGTCGTGCTTTCCAAAAGCAGGAGCTGAAAAGAACAGGGCTTGCTCTTGCTTAGTACAAAAATGTCTTCTGATAACGCCTCTGTCTCAACTGTCTCTCCACTTGAACAGAAAAGCACGCTACCTTTTTTTTCCAAAGCAAAGTGATTAATTAAACTTGTCTAACTCAGTTTAATTCCTCTTTAAGCTTCTCCTCTATTTTTAGAGCATATAATTCTGGTTCTGTGACATTTTAAAGTTCAGTGACGGTTTTGGGGTAGTCGGCTCTGAAACATCAAGGTGAATTTCCAGTGAGCAATTCAAAGATGTTTCAGAAAATTCTCACCAAGATGCCTAAAAAATCCCAACCAAAAATACATTTTAAACTGGCATCTCTGTTAGAGGCAGGAAAAGGTTCCGCTCAGCTGCACAATGGCCTAGATGTCCACTTCTGCACATGGGATCAATAAAAAAAGATGTAAAAAGAAAACCGTAGTGACCTACTCATTGTTTTATATAGAAAAATGTGTGGATTTTGAACAGGTACAATGGGTTAATGTGTTGGTTTTTACCAACAATTTTACCAATTTGATAGCTGCAGCTATCAATTTCTTTTTAATCTGAAATGCTCATTTATTAAACAGTATTTATTTGTTATTAAAGAAAATTTATGATTGCTAGTAAAATTAAGCAACAACCCCATTTTTGAGTTGTCATATATATAAATATATACATAAACATATATATATCTCCACCTGCTGCAAGTAGACAGGTCAATGAGTGAGTTCCCTGCTCACCTTTACTGATTAACTGGGGCATCCTGCCCAGATGAGACCACATCCCTTCCCTAAAGGCATCATTATAAGATTCTCAGAACTTTGCTATGCTTGTGGTCAGTCTGGCTGGCTGTATTGTTCTATTTCAACCTAAAAATCTGGGTATTATTTTTTAGTCACTTCCACCACATCAATCTACTTTTAGTAAAGAAAAAAAGACACTCAAATGTGCATTCATTTGGATGTGCTATATCTAGTGGAAAAATGTGATAAAGTGGGAAGGAAAAAGAAAGCAAGAGAGTCAGACGATATCATCGCTAATTAATAGAAACATCATTAGTTTTCTTCCCTGTAAACTGGGTGCATTGGATACTGTGAAAAAAAATTACCTAAAGCTGTTTCCATGAATCACACCTTAAATGTCAACTTTTCTTTAAGGATATGTTCCAAAAGCCATTAAGAATCTGCATCAACTTCTTCAAACTTTGGTGTAAACCTGAGAAGTTTCCAGTTTGCTTCTACCAACCAGTGTATATTGTGGCCATTCATGTTGCTGGTAAACGGATTCAGCACCAACACAGACATATCTTAATTTGAATGTCCACCTCTAGAGATGTGATTCAGTGGCTACAGCAGAGGCTAGTGCTATTTGAAATGCCCCAGAAGATCCCACCTGGACTCCAGCTGCTGGTCTAAAAGTGCTCTGGTCAGCCATAGGCTTACCAGCCCCATATGGTTACCTGATGTGCAGCAATTTAGATAGATGAGTAAAGCTTTAGAGCTCTACTGACTGCAGTGGGACCTGAAACATCTGACTCATGACATGCACATATAAATTTAAGTACCTAAATTCATTAGTCATGAGCTGAAGCTCTTTCCAAGTTTCTAACTGGGCTCTGGAGAGACCAGCTCTGATGCAGTGTGCACTGTTTCTTCAGTTAGTCTTAGGGACACATGAGATGATATTCCCCATTTGCAGTCTCCAGTGATGGAAGCTGTAGACAGAAACAGTAGATGATATAAGCAGCCTGGTGCTACCTCCAGGGAAGCAAAAATGCTTAAAGGTGAGTGCTAGGCAGGGTTAGATGCTGGAAGGCATTTGTTTCACACACGTGACGCTGCTGAGCCAGTTCAGTTCATTGCAGAGAAAGAGAAATTGCTCTTGATACGTCTGATTACAAATTCCTTTGAAGGCAGGAAAACACTCATGATGTACAAGGCATGATGTTAGAAGAAGTAAGCTTTGTGACCTGACATGGGGTAGGAGAAATTTTACAGCCTTCTAAATTTCATTTCCTCCCTGACAAACCCATTATGAAGAAAAGCTTTTTAATGATCTATACAATACAGGAATAAACTGAGATACGTGTTTTTCCAATCAGGTGCTGTAGCACTTCAATTGAGCTGCCTCTAAGGACAAAAAAGAAGATGCTGCACTCTTTTCTGGACCTGTGTAGTCACACCAACCAATGCAAATACAGCATGACAGCCAGACATCCTTAATCACCATCACAAAAAGCTGTCATTGCCTCATATTTATCTCCTGCTGACAAGACAGATTCAGGTCCTCTGGTTACTGAATCCATGGCATAGTCTGCTTCAGCAAGATAACAAAAATGCCAGCAGGAAGTGTAGAACGCACTGCCCCAGTTATCCATCCACTGTCACGCACTGGATAATTGTGACTCCTTTGAGACTCAGGACTTGCTGGGGAGGAGAGAAGGGACAACCCAACAGCTATGTTTTGGACCTGCACTGAAATTCAGATTAATTTCTGGAAAAATATATGTGTAACATCCGGTGTGTCTGTTTAATTACTCATTAATATAATCAAAGAGTTTATGTGGCCCTCTAAAATGGCATTTGGACAAATATTTCTCATTGTAGTAGATTACATAAGTTGCTGGTAGGAAGCCAGCAACTTACAAGCCTGAAAGCATTCAGTTCCATCCCTGACCTTTTTCTCAGTCATATAAGTGCTCATTAAAGCTGGAATAGCGTAAAGGCATCCCCCTGACAGATATTTTGCACCCATTACACACCACATGAAGCAAAGATTCATGGTTCCTTCTCTAGCAGCAGAAGCAGGCAGAAAAATAAGTCAGAAAGCTGAGTTTTCTGATCACACAACCTTTACTTTTGGGATTCCTGGTGATATAAACTATGGAGCTGTGTTTCAGTCTGGATCAAGTGAACCTAAAGGCTATACTATTAGGCCTGAAGTGAGGTACATCCAACCTTCCTTTAATCCTCTACATGTCAAGCAACCGGTGATACTTTCCTGTTTAGGCTTCTAACAGCGATGGAGAGGACCCTGTGGGAACAATAAATTCTTTCTGCTGTACTATGGGTTCTCCCATATTTGTATTCACCTCAGCACATTTTGGAGCAGCAACTGAAACCCTTTTCCAGCCAGATCAGTAAGTTTTCTTTCAAAGGATGGTATAAATAGACTTTATTTACCTCTGTGAATATAAGTTTAGAAGACAAATGCAACATTTTGTATAGTTGTAAGATTAATGGCTAGGGATGGGCACAGCTGTTTTGTAATTTATTTAAGTGCCTCCATTGGCTGAAAACTAGGTATTTAAGGATGATTATCTTGGTGAAATTTCAGAACCACCAACACACTCTAGAGGAAAAGTTGGACTTTTGAATATGCAACAACACGGTTATTGGCATCTTTGATGCCCAATTATGTGTAAAAACCTGGTCCAGAGTGCAACAAGCAAAAAAAACCTGGCATGTGCCCCGTTTTCTGTCTCTTTTTCATCCAAACAGAGCTCAAAGATTGGGCAACTGTGAGCATGCAGAGCATGGTTTGACCTACTTAACTTCAGAGATTGACTGAAACATACACAAATAAAGTAAAAGAGGAAAAACAGCTCTTGCAATAGAGCTATTGTGTAACTGCAATAGTTGCGTTTGTAGCTTGTGGCATCCGTGAGTTGCCATGGTGATACCACTGGGAACTATAGCAGGTGTAGTTAAAGTTACAAATTTCATTCCATACCTTCGGATTCTCGCATCTCTGCCCTACAAATATTTCCACTGAATTAGGCACGTACAGTTCGTTGTGAAGACATTAATCTGAATCTGCTAACACCTCTGTCACATTTGCACAGTACTTGAAAAGCTCACCTGCAGGATGAATGTTTTATGATTGATTACAGCCAGCTGGTTATTTCCTTATTTTTTTGAAGTTAAACAAGATTTGCTGGAGCCATTTTCCAGTTGGATTAGAGGAGTAGGAAAGTACTGGTTTGCTTTAAAAAAAACCCAACTTACTCAGCTGAACCTATAAACAACTTCAACAAACACCTGCCTTTAAAAGGCACAATTATAATATCGTGTAAGTATAGGATTGCAGATTTAACTTGTGCATGTATTTGCTAAATTGGGTGTCAGAGCCTGCAAATGTCACTTGCATATTCAGTTTTCAGCTCTGAATACCGCCATCTCATTGAATTCACAGCTGTAAACCTTTGCCTGAATGTGCATAAGAAGTACTCCCAAAACCACAGAATACCTAACAAAAAGAGAGAACCAGAGGCAAAGAAACAGTTGCATGTACTTCTCAGCACAAAAAGCCCCTTTGTGTACATTTATCCCATTGTTTCTATTGTCATAGTACCTGCCAGCTTGGTGATAGTTGAAATAAAAAATGAATCCATCAAAAGCCTATAACTCTTGGGAGTTATCATCTCAAATATGGGAATGAAGCAGGATTATTTTACTCAAAGGGCTTCCCTGCTCATTTTTTGCCAGTATCCTTGTTACACATCTCTGTGCAGCATCCCAGCGTGGGACACTGCATACCCCTACCCCAAGTGAGCTTATTGCTATCAGATGGTATTTGAGGAACCTGCCATCACATCATCCCTACATTAGAAAACCCAGAAGCATGCTGCCACTTGAATGGGAGAAAGCCAGTCTCTCATGATGCTGGGAAAATTGTCTCATTACAGTGATAACAGAAATCAGCTCAAGGAGAGGAACTACCCAACAGTGGACTGCTTTCTTTAGTGCTCTCAACGTAATTTGAGGGGAAGTGGAAAGGAAAAAATCTGAGAGCTGATACCAGCCCCAGTTAAAAGAGGAAAGACTTCAGGAAAATCTGAGTAGATTGCTACAAAACCAAAGTGCATTAAGCACTGAAAATAACTGGTGGTGGTTTGACACCCTGATCTGCTTAGAATCATTTTGAGATGGGTTTCCTCCAAAGATGGGCTAAAATTCATAGCACAGCATCAGCACAGGCTATTAGGAAAACCAAGTAGCTACCAAATGGCTTCTCAGAGAGGCTGGCTTCTTCCATCCCTCCTTGGGCAGACCACCCATTGCTCCTGACTCTGCTTTTCTCTCCATATAGACAGCTCTGTGCTCTGCAGTCTTCCTGATGACCAGTACAACTAATCAGAACTAAACCAGCATGCTAACAGATTACATTGATGGGGATGTTTTTAAGGGCTTCATGCTTATGACTCAGTATTCAGCTTCCTCAGACTCTGTGCTAAAGTTTGCTCAATTTTCAATGCTCAGATGTTTTCCCAGTTTAGAAAGTGGAGAGAGGCGAGTGAGAAGTAATGGGTAAGACAATTTACTACTCCAAATCTGTAGTAAATTGAGCTCAGCATAATCACCATCTCCACCTCTGCATACAAAAAAATATCCTGTTGGATTTACAGCAGTACCAGTGGGAGTTAAAGTGGAGCTCGGACTCACACCCCGGTTGAATTGGATGTGGAAACCCACAAAGAGCATACTCTCGCATAGTTTCAGATTATTCTCTCCTTACCACAGTTTGAGACCTGTTATTTGTCATAACTTCTTAAAAGGTAACAGAAATTTCTACTGCAAGCTCTCCTTAATGACTGACGCCAGTTGTGATCATTTAATATCAGTATTCTTTTTTATTCCTATTTTGATTGGGTTTTAATCAAATGAAGAAACTCAACATGACTGTCATCTGGTGAGTACAGGGAAAAACTCAAGTTTTATCTCCTCAGAGATATAAAACCATTGGACCCTTGGAATTGGGAATTGGCTATTGCAGGAGCACTGGGTCCCAGTTCTACATGTAAGTAAAACAAAGGTTTAAGGAGATAGGGCACCACAATGCCTTTTCTCTGGCTCCGTTCCAGCCTGCTTATAGGAAAGAGGACAACATGAGGCACTTACATCATGTGCTGCCTCGTAGGTATGTCAGAAATGGCTTTTTGTCAATGTGATGCACATGCCAGGCATATGCACAGCTTTGAATACCTCTGCCTGTGAGAAAGGGCCTTGCTCATCCCAAATAGAGTATGGATATCACAAACTGGAATGCTTGATCCTTTTCCTGTTGTGGGAAATAGCTATACTATTATATAGCTACACTATTATACAGCTATACTATACCTGTACCTCTGATGTTTAAGGACTCTTTTAAATATATTACATCAAGATTTTTCCTGAAATTTAATTTTTCATCATACATTTTTTCAATTCATGAAATTAGTTTTCAAAAATATACATGTTCAAAAATTTAATCTGAGTGCTAAGAAAGAGAAGAACAAACCACAGCTTTTCAGCACAGTGTGCCAGCATCAGCCACCATGCTACATTTTCATGAAATACGAAAATAGAAAGCTCAAGACATTAGTCTAAGCTATATGAGTATGGTACCCTGGACAGACACAGAGATCCTTATGGACAGAGAGGTGGCTGCATGATCAGTGCACCTAATTGATTTCTTGGAAGATCACAATTGCCTGTATCAGAAATTGAAATGATGTTGCATTTTTCAGCTTGTTTTTCAAGTGCCTTGGAGGAAACTTATTCTGGTTTATGACAGACACTTATGGTACAGGTTTGGTAAGAGGCAGAACATCCAAATTAATACCATGTATAATGCTTGGCAAAATTTAACTGTACTTTGCCACTAACTTCCAGCCTTTCTTTTCCTAACTTGCCCAGCTCCAGCTGAGCCCGGTCTCATCTCTGGCCAGAGCTGAATTAGCTTTAAATGCATCTCTATGCTTCTTCTCCATCTGGCTGCCATCCAAGCTCAACTTACATAAGGAGAGAGGCCACTGTTGCTGCACGCTGTTCTTTCCAGAAAGATGAGTCAGTGAGTCCCCTTGTTTTGCGGTTCGCTTGTACAGATTTTGTGTAAAAGGAAGTTTATCCTCGTTACTCCTGGAAAAGGACATCAAACTGACTTTTAATTTCTCTTTAGCCGATTGGCCACGACTGCTCCTGCCCCAAATGGAAACTGGGAGAGCATGATGCATTCAAGGTGCTTCAGGCACCTTGTTTCTTTTCCTGGAGCTCTAACCCACTGAAGCAAATACATGTCTGGATTTGATCTAGGGTTCACTCGAGGCACACACAAGGGACCCCATTGAGGCTGCAGCGAGTATAACTGTAATGAGAGCTGAAACAGAGACAGATTCCTCAGTGTTAGGAGCTAAGGCCCCTGGCTTGGCACTAATTCATGCCATAAATTAATCTCTCTAAATTTCATCTATCACAGTGACCCTTTCCTCCACTGAATCCAGAATGCTGGAGCTGAGGGATTCTTCATGGTAAGCATGTGGCTGCAGAGCATGAGGGAGGCTTTAGTGAGGCTATTTGGTCACACACACAAAAGGGGTCATTACAAGCTGCTGACTGGACTCAAATTCATCACCTTTGTATCCCTCAAATCCCACATGGTTATGAATTCTTTATTGCCAAAACAAAAGGTCTAATTAACTGTTGGTGTAATTCCTGTGGCACATACAATCCAAGAACCGTTTGCTAGTTGTTAATGCTTATTTGCATCTCCAAGAATCAAAGAATGGCTTTACTCACACATGTTGATGCTGAAATCTCTGGCTGGAGTCTCTGGACCCTGTCTAATTCAAATGTACACTATCTGATGTATTCAAAATGTTCCTTCACACTGGACCTGGGTTTGGACACTTCTTTAATATACTTCTTTCTTCCATAGCTGGTATAGAAACCAGCTCTGTAGAACTGCCAGCAGTTGTCACAATAATGGCATATTTATAATGGAGTGAACATGGTTATCTCTGCCCTTTCCCCAAGGAACTATTATAGCTCACAATCCGTAGCTAATGTCCATGCAGATTAATATTGGTTTTACCATTTAAAGATATTTCTGCCTTCATCTGCTTCATCTTGTTCTCTCTTCCATGCTGAAGTTTTCTGCCCTCTCAGTAGAAGCATGCAAAGAATTGATGCAGCATTCAGCACCACTGAGAGCATGAAAACTTTCAGGAAAAGAAGAGACTGAAAAACCAGAAACCTATCCCCTTTTCTACTCCTAGATCCGTTATGTTTAATATTAAAGACATATTAAACAACTTTTATCCTATGCATTTATAAGAAGGAAAGCTGTCGGAAACTCCAGGGCAAAATATCTTGAATAGAAGGAACATTATATGCAGAAGATCAGGGAGAATTGGCAACTCATGTCAGTTTAATGTACATCAATAATAAAACCATTTATTTATGGTTTTATTATGCTATTATTAATATTTATGCTATTCTGTTCAGGCTTGAATGCCTTTGCTTTGTGAATATCCCAAGCTTTGGTGTATCTAATCTTGTCCTACTGCTGGCTATACACCTCTGAAAAAGAAGGGCCTTAATTTTCTTTTGGAAGAACTGCTTACTTTGGCTCATTTTTAGTTTTTCTTGGCTAAGGCAAGTCACCTACTGATTACAAGTATTTGGGCAGTAGTGAAAAGTGGACCTGAATGAATCATGGAGTGAAAACTCTGCCATGAATCATAATGTTTTAACTAAGAGTGAGTCATGCTAGGATGGAAACAGCTGCACTGAGTACCACCAGTTTCTTTGTCTAAAGAGCTCTCAGGAGTGTCATGTTGGCACCCCCTCAGCAGGGGCTGGGAGCTTTGGGCAGCTAGGCCATTACTGGTCCTGCCATTGCTACTCAATGGGGTATTTCCATCTCTGGCTGGCAAACTTACGGAAGATGCTGTGCACAATACATATTGGATGCAGCTCCTTGAGAACTTTCCTCCACCTAATAAGGAATCCTGAGAGCAGCAGTTTTCTGAATCCTACAGCATCTCAGTTTCTTGCAGCAGTACCAACTGCTGTTAACATTACTGGGGTGCTGGACATCACTACTTGATCATGGCAAAAGATGCCCTGTATGGTGGGCCTTCTCTCTTGCAGCTTTGCATGGTTCAAACAATAAAAAGTAGACTGGAAGATCTCTGATGAAGTCAGCTGGGGATTAAACATTCCTCCAACCCTCTCCTTCACCATAGCAAGACATTGCATAACTATTCCAGGCAAGATGGATCCTATCTAGCTGCAGTTATCCACCCTGTCTGCCTGGACATGAGCAGCACACACTGTAGACCCAAAAAGACACACTGTTATTTTCATCCCATTTGTGCCTTCATTTCCAACCTGAAAAGGCCCCAGCATGGATCACAGAGCCCATTGAATCAACCCATTGCCTAGGTAACCATGCCAATCAAAAGAAATAGCCCCTCCACAAGGACTACTCAAGATTTTGTACCTCTGCATAGACTCATCAAGGGGAAATATTCAGAAAGGGACATAAAATACACTGACCACTCATTTTGCCCAATCCCATACTCATGTGTCCAGAACCACTAAAATTTCAGGGCTAAGCCATTGCTGAAATATGCATGTCTTCTCTCTGCCTTCCTGGGCCTTTATCTCTTGCGTGGTAAGACACAATGTCCTTCAATAAGATTTCCTTTCTGAGTCTGCCTGAGATAGATCCACAGTTAATTCTTCCCCCCTTGTTGCTCATCCTTGCAACTTGTAGACTTCTGACAATCACCCTTGTCATTCTCCACTGACCTCAGCCCAGAATCAAATGCAAATGAAGAGCTGTTTTTCTAAGAAGCTTCTGTTTTAAGGCTGTTACAAGAGCAAAGTCTCTAAGCTGCTTTTCGCAGCTAGCATCTATTCTACTCGTTGGCCTTTACATCCTTTGAGCAGCTTGATCCAAAGTTTGCTTTAACCACATTACCAGCTGCTCTCTGACATTTCTCTACTCCCTGTTATTCACTAAAATGGCAGTGGCAAACATGTTTCTTTCTTTGATTTCTGGAAGCAGGAAGCCTTAAAACAAATTATCAGAGGAAGCCAGTGTTATATCTTAGCATTGGAGGTGATTATAAGCAGAAGTTTAAGATGTCTTTTTTAATATCCTTCTGCTTTTACAAACCGTTCTGATTCCCATGCAGCTACAGTTGCTTGAATTCCTGTTTTGACCTCACAATAATGGCACTGCTTTTCGTATAAGCCTAACTATTCTTGATTCTAACTTTGTAAAGTAGTATGAACATCAATGCAAGAACTCTTGGATGAGGCCTGAACCAAATTTGCCACTGCCACCTCCATCCACAGAAAAATCACCAAATGGTCTAGAAGCAACCTGAAGAAGTCATCTAGTCCCCTGCTATGTAGCTGACAATCTCATAATGCTGACATCATTTGTGACAGAAGAGATTTGTTGTCTATTCCTAAAACCTTTTGGTGAGTATAGCTATCCTACTCTTAGTATTTCTCCTAAAGGTTAATCTAAATGTCCTTTACTATAATTTAGGATAATCTTTCTTGTTTATTCCCAAGGAAATACATTCACTTTCTCACTGAAGCTGGAACACATAGTTGTTTTCATGTGTTTGACAGACACTTCCATAATTTCCTTCTCTCTAACATTAATATTCTCTGAAACAGGATGAGTGTACAGAGTATATCTTTTCTTCCATGCTCTCCCTTACATCTCTTGAGGAAATCTCATCTGGATGTTTGTTCCTCCTCATACATCTAAGCCATTAATTTGTGCAGTTGATTGTACATCTTCCTGCTTTTGGCTATTTGTCCCTGATGTACCATCAGATATATTTCCTCAGTAGGATGGACCATATCAGCAAAGTTATACAAGGTGTGGGAATTCCATAGCTGAGTGTTGGGAGACTTGTGGATCTCTTCCCCAGGCTGAATGAATCACAACCAAGGGTGTGAAGCTGCTGTCAAACCATTTCTGTGCTGTAACAATGCAGGTGATGGTGTAGGCATCTTCACTTCAGAGCTGTCAGGAGGGTTTATGTTCATTACAAGAAATGTTGAGATTTCTTGAGGTTTCTTGCACAGTTCTGTGTTCATCTACAATAATAAAGTTTTTATTTTTTACATCTTTAATGGTTCAGACCAGCCTCAAATCTGATTTCAATGGTCTTCATGTATTCATTCAGCAGAAAGGAGCAGGCAGTGAAATTCTGCTCTTATTGTACCATCCATGGTGTAACCTGCTTGCAGATTTTCTCCATTTCTAATCTAGCTCTGCACGATATAGATCCCAGTTTATACATATGTACTAATAAATAGAACAGGTCAATGCTCATTCTTTGACCCTAAGGCCAAGCAGCACAGCAATGCTATTATCCATATAGATAAATTCCCCATCACCACCAGAAGAAAAAAGGGGTGGCTTCGTGTAATATCAAGCAACATGAGTCGCTGGGGGGTAAGAGAAGCATGTCCAGGCAGTGCTCATGAAAGAACTAGCTGGTATAGCCCACAAAGTGCCCCAGTCCATGGTAATGATTAAACAACAGGAACAACTCCTGGACATTACTTCAGCTAAACCCCATCTCTGATAAACATATTTGATTTGATGTAACTGGTAAGACCTTCAGGTCTAGCCCAGCCTATCAAGGAGTGCTGCATCATGTTTTACCGATGTGCAGCACTTTTAGATCAGTGAAATGTTTCACAGCACTTGAGCTTAAATATCCCCTTCTATAATCTGAAGGAAGGGAAAGAAGATAAAAGTAAAACATCTATCAAAGCACTGCTGAAATAGAAGGTCAAAATTGCTTGTCATAGATGAAAGACTAGCACCATACTCCAACTAAATAAGTTTCCTAAGCCCACTCACTCTTCTCATCCCCTGCAGAAGTTTGCAGATTGGTTAAATTTAGCTGCAAGAAATTCTCTTGTAGGGTAGTCTTCATGATTATATGAAGTTGTTCTCTGATTAGGAGTGCAGAAAAAAATTAGGATGAGTATCACCAGAGTAAAAATGGAAACACAAGTTAGATTGTGGAATGAGTCATCTGGCAGAAATAAGTAAACTAAAAGCAACAGAAAACCCAGAATAGCTCTTTGTGAAAGAAAACATCGTAGTGGCAGAAATCTATCCATGCAACTATCAGAGCAAACTACAGCAGATTTGACACACTTCAGATCATATTTGTAATAGTTTTTGTGAGTTTTAGAAGCACTTTGGAAAATTTAAACTAAAATTTCCAGATTTGCTACAAAATCATAACAATATCCAAAGAATAGAAAATAAACAAAGAAAACTTTCATCACCTGCTTATAGCAAAGATGTTACAGACCACAGGCAATATTTTTATGATTTAGCAAGTCACCTCCTTTTCAGATAAAACCCACTGTATGAAATATGATTTTTACAGTGGTTAAAATCCCTCTAGCTATTCACCTTCATGCAATGAGCTTCCTCACAACTGCTTGACAGGTATAGGTAATTGATGGATGCTTCAGGAAATTTCACACAGGCAGACACCATATGCCACAAGACACACCAATTCCTACACTGGTTTCTTGGCTTCTCTCTCCTATCATGTCCAAAATGTTGACAATTCTCAGTGGAAACTGCTGATCTTCAAAAAATTATGTGACTTCCTTTAAATTTAGCCTTTACAACACGCAAACAGGTGTCCCAGCTAATGCACTGCTAATGCAAGCCCATCATATGCTTTCTTTTAAAGGCAAGCTGTATAACCATAGATGATCGTGTAACACCAAGTACAATATTCACACTGCTTTGTCATGAAGTCTTTATTCTACATTCCAAGTCACTAGGCAGCATTATTTTTTCCACTGCCCAAGATCATTCCTTATCCATTAAATCACTACAGATTGCAAACAGACTGTATCAATGTTAAGTGTATCTGTTTCCAATTTAGATTTAAAAAAAGCCAGCCTCCAAGTGATGTGCTCCTAAATTTTCCTGCTAAACTGGCACTCTATAATTATTTTCCACAACTTAAGACAAGTCATTTCGATATCTATTTGCAGACTCTTAGCTCAGATTTATGAGCAGAGATTTTTGTCAATGCAGTTCCAAAGATCCACCTTCCACAGTAGGGGACTGTGCTGCTTCTTTGCTTTTCAGTCCACAGTGCTTCGATCTCTGTAAGAAAGAACAACTTTCTTCTAACAGGCATATATCAGATCTTAAGGAAAAAAAAATAGCTTACAATCTACCAGGGAAGAGAAATCATCAACAAAATCCCTCCTGAGCATTGTCATTTTTGTCAGAGAAAAAGCATATACCTTTTATGTTCCCTCCAGAGGCTGGTACACATGAAAGATGAATTAGTTCAATAAAACTCCAGTGGAGAACCCTTTTTCTTTAACTCAAATGCAAGATTTTGGGGTTTTAAAAGCCCAAAATAAAATTTTGCTGATAGCCTCATTGAGAAAAGTAACTAAAAAATAGCCCCAATTCAAAAAAATACCCATATGCTTTTAATTAATCCCCAAGTCTTTTGTTGCAATTTAATTTATCAGCTTTAGGGGTTTTTAATATGCCTGAAACAGTAGTAAAACAACAACTCCCGACCCCCGGCTGCCAACAGCACTTGTCTGGGCTTGTCTTTTGGTCATCTTCAGTGTGTAACATGTCTGTATGACTTAGCTTATTCAGATAAAATCAGGTCCTTCAGAGCATGTGTGGGTCTAAACCCCATCTATCTGATAATGCAGATTCATCTCTAACCTGTAACTGATAACAGCAGATCTAGCTCAGGTTCCTATGCCTGCAGGTTAGGTTATTAATCACAGGTATGTTATTATTGGTACCCATGGTTAATACTAGATGGAAGGTTTTAACCTGTCTGTGTGTGCCTGTGCAAAATTATGGTCTGCTTTGGAATACCTGGTGCTCTGCATGGACTGCATGTGCCATCACTGAGGGCTGCAGGCAGCACTGTGCCTGCAGACATCATTGGAGATGGGATGTAGCCCTGGGACATGCAGAAAAGGAGAAGGAAGAATATGATTAAGCCTCAACAATGGGCAAAAATCAATCTTTTGTGAGAGGTTTTATGACTTCTGAAATTCGCCTTCCCTGCTAGGGTGACCCTTAACCCCATCTTCTGAAGTGTTTTGTGATTGAGATCTATAGGGAGGGAAAAAGGTGTCAAAAGTTGAGGTATTCATCATTCAGGAATCTAAATGTTCTTTTCAGAACGGATTCATAACAGTTTTCTTCTTCTGATACCACATATATTTTATATATATTTTAATGCTTGCACACGTGTTTATGAGGATAATAATCTCAATTCACTGAAAAATAGAAAAATATAGAGGTCTCTTCATCTTTTAGTTCTACCAAGTGGCGAGGATCCCAGACAGACCTCCTGGTGTTCACATAAAGTGCAAAGACTGGAATAAAGTCTATGTGTCAAACAGCTCTGGGATTTTGTCTTTCCTTGGTGAAACCATGACGAGTGAATGGAGTTAGTTCTCACTTCTTAATACCTCTTAACAGCTTTGGTGAGGAAAGACACATTCCCAGGGAATACTTAAAGGATGTACTTTTGAGGTTCAAAATAATACTAAATATTATATATAGCATATATAATACAGAATATGTCTGGAGGTGAATGTGGTTTTCAAGATCTAAAATGTTCTGTCAAAGATTTCCTTTTATCCCACCTAAGAGCCTATAATTAATATCTCTTGCTAACTTCAATGTCAAGGCACTTTGAATGTTGTAATGCCACGGTATCCATTGGAAAGTGCTTTCTCCCGCCTGATGCTAACCACTATCTTCATCTCTGCCTTGGCATTTTTTGTACCTCCCACTCTTCTGACTCAGGTATTTTGAGGTGCTGTTTTGGTAGGAATAACAAAATGGTGCTCATATCTGTTTTCTTACTGCAGGACTAAGCCTTTGAATAAACAGTGCATTGTGTGCTACAGTCTATTTTGATGAATTTTGACACACAGCAAGGCAATTTCTTTACTACTTTCAGGGACTTTCTGACAGTTCCTGAGACACGGATGTGTCCTGGGAGCTGGGAACTGGCATGCTGCCTGTGAGTCTCGGAAAAAGTCCCACTCAGGATCAAAAGAAGTGCAAATAATAAAAAGTAATGCATGACCTGCTTGATGAATTTCCCTGTGTCAGGAACTTGATCCACAACACTTAGATTTCTGTTATTTCTCATCAGAAAATCAGGGAATTTATAACAAGCCTCAGTGATCTAAAGCCCCTTCTAGAAAGACACGCATTGCTGCTCTCAAGAAAAGTGGAAATACTAGGCTCTTGGACTTAATTAAATATCTATCAATTTAATATCAGTCTGGTATTTCAAAACTATGGATCATTAAGGACTAGATTTCATTTTACCCAGGTGAGACTCTCCATAAAGATGCTGTTTCAGTTTCTCCCCTTGATTATCCTTCTCATTAAAAAATACCTTGTAATGTCCATCCTAAAGTTTTCTGTTTGTAGTTTCAGGCCATTGCTTCTTATCATATCATCCTCTGAGCATTATCTTCTTTATATTTATTGTTATTCTGAAGCTATATATAAACTATGATCACATCCTTCCTCAATCTTCACTTTAATAGACTATATAAATTTAATAGACTACATAAATTTTGCTCCCTCCATGTCTCCACTTATAATTTTTTTCTCTAATACTTTTATCTTTCTTGTCACCCTTTGTATTTCTCTGGTTCTCCACTGCCTTCCTAAATGGTGCCATTCTTTTGCTGACAAAATCTATTTTTTACCAATGACAGAAGAAAATGAGCAAAGAAAAGACATTTTTTTAAACTGTCACTTATTCTTTTGCAAAGCCAGAAAGATTAAAGGTAAAATTCTCTAGTTCCATTTTCTACCTGTGGTTGTTCTTGTCTTTTGACCATCAGGAAAGATCATAAATTGCCCAAGAGTTACGGGGTTTATAACAGTAGTCACTGTCTATAGCAGCTATCTGTTTCATACTCATTAAGTTTGCCTTTCTAGAACATTTCTCCAAGGACAATGGTACAAAATCTAACAATAATAAAAACCATTGTGGGAAAAAATGAATAGTCCAGGGACACTCTTTTCAGCATATCTGTCAGAGAGATGTCCAGCAAAGGTCTGAAGTCATTTAACATTGCTGTCATCAGAGATAAAAGTGTGTCTGTGTATAGGAAATGTTCTCTGCAAAGCTGCTCTTTCACATATGTGAATGTGTAAGTTTGTAGAATGAACTGCAGATGGAATAATGTTTTCGAACGTTTCCCACAGAAACTAGTTTAGTTCCTAATGACCCTTGGCTAAAATCATAAATACTGTATTTTTATCTGTATTTTCGTTGTTCTGCTTGGCAGAATGAGTGTCTTTGAGTCTTTCCCTCCTATGCTTTGCATTTTGATGTGAATTTGATCCCTAGCTTTGACAGTATTTTTATGTTCTGGTACAATTAAGCCTCCTCATGAAAACACCTATATCTGTCATTGTTGTTCTTATCAAATGACAGTTATTCCCTGGCAATATGACAACTATGAAAGGTGCCCGGTTTCCATTACATTTTCCTCTGCAGTCCAGATAACTACAGTGTTAAGCATACATACTTTTATATGTTTCTATGCACTGAAAATTGTGCACTGTGGGATTTTCTGCTGCTTCTGAGACCCTGCTGTCTGCTGAGGACAGGAATCTGCCGTTATGCCAGGATCTGGGGTTTTTATTCTCTTCTGATGTCAAAGGGGAATACGTGGATGTGGAGCATGAGGAGAAACAAGAATATAGACCAGATAACTCATTAATAAATCTTGTGCTATTCTTAGCTTCTGATTTCTCAAATCCATAAGAATAAACCAATTTCTGCCACCGTGTTCATGAAAGAAAGGGAAAGTCAGGACTGAAAAACTCTGTGCTTCCTTTTCCATATCCATAATAGTTTCTCTCCCCCGAGCGCTAAAGTGGCTCCACAATGGATAACAGCTGACACTGTGTACTTTATTTACTGTATTCTCTTCTGCAGCAACTATCGATTCATCTGCAGAATTCACAAATGGGAGACACAATATGTGTCACTTTGTTATATAAATGCTAACTAATCGTGAGGGAGTTGGAAATATATATTCTTTCACTTGGAAACCCGTGTACAATATTAAAATTGAGGAAGGGGTTTAGGCTTTGAGAAAACTGACTTTGGTTGTTCTGTATTATGTACTAGTTTGCTCCATCACCAAAAGAACAAACCATCAGTGAATCCTCACACAGTCCCTCTATGATATATCAAAATAGTAGGATGTGTAATAGTGGGAGAGAAACAAGGTTAACTCACCTGCAGACAGACCATGGTTTGGTATTGCCAAAAGTAGCCCTTTGACTATTTATAGTAGGGTGTTTAGTTCAGATCTTTAAGCATTTTGCAGTTGTCAAGTACTGTGCTTTATCTGTTGTATTTCTAACACTGATCCTGAATGCACAGTTCACTGACCACCTCCTAATTATGTGTCATTAACATATACACAAACAGCCTTGTTCCTGATTTGAAATAAACCACATGAATTGAGCAGTTTTGCCCTGCAACAGTCACCATAATTCATTTTAATATTTCCAGGAACAATTACTTGTTATGAAGGAAGCTAATAAAATGGTTTGGTCTTATTACGGTATGGTATGTTGCAGTTAACTCCAGCAGAAGGTAGAAGCAATTTTATCTTAGTTCAGCACTACTGTAATTAAGGAATAAGGAACATGACAGCCATGGAGGAGACCTGCACTTTTCTCAGTTTTCCTACTCATTTACTCCAGCACCAATAACAGGAGAATTTTCTTCTGCAGATCCTGAAATCCTGAGCCTATGCATGTAAATACAGCCAAGGTAAGGCAACGGACTTCTCTATGTGTTGTATAACACCTAACTAACTCAGTGGTGTTTTTGAGGCTGTCCAGATGAACTGAAGCAAAATCACTGATCTTAAAGTCTTTTCCAACCCTAACTATTCTGATTCTATGATTTACTGACTGCAGCGTGGAATTCCTGCAATG